>CAJNJA010004436.1:0-18054 GCA_905231915.1 Symbiodinium necroappetens | reverse complement strand
AGCCTGACAAATTATCTGGCTGCACACGATGCTGGGTATGAAGAAGATTTAAAGCAGATCGACCTCGAGACCGAAGTCGATCATGCTTTGCTACCAGATGAAATGGTGCAGAGGAGCTTCAAGCTCTACAGCCTCCTTTGCAGCCTGCTGAAAGGGAGGCCCTTGCTCCTTGTGCGGGCCTTGGACAAAAGCAAGTCGGGATACGAGGCGGTGCGCCTCCTGAGGGCGGAGATGGAGCCGCGCGAGAAAGCACGGTCGCTAGCCCTTCTTCGGCAGCTGGCGGCTTGGCGGTTTGAAGGGCAAACCGGGCTCCACGAACAGCTCATAAAGTATGAGGAGGCGCTGCGAGCCTATGAGAGTGCCTCAGGGAAGGAGTTCAGCAAGGACCTCGTCCTTGCCACGGTCCTCACAGGACTGAAGGAGCCGCTGAGGTCGCAGGTGCAATTTCGAATGACCCCGGCCACCACCTATGCCGAGCTGCGGGAGTGGATCTTGCAGTATGAGTCGCTGAACACCCCGTGGGGGATGGTGGGGCCAGGTCAGAAGACGGGAAGCACGAAGTATGATGACAGCGGCCACCAGCCAATGGATGTCGACCGCGTCTGGGCTGGGAAAGGCGGCAAGTATGGCAAGTATGGCAAAGGCGGCAAGGACGGCAAGGGCAAAGGCAAAGACAGCAAGGGCAAGGGCAAGGACGGCAAAGGCAAGACGAAAGATGGCAAAGGAAAGGGCGGCAAGACCAAAGACGGCAAAGGACAGGGCCAAGATCGTTGGAACACCTGGGGTGCCAATTCCTGGAATGACCCGGAGGCATGCCGAATATGCGGCAAGCGGGGCCACTGGAAGTGGGAGTGCCCACAAGCGAAGGGAAAGAACGGCTACAAGGGAGCAGCCAAAGGCAAGGTCCAGCAGATAGAGCAGCAGCCGCAGCAGCTGTCCTCATCGGCTTCCTCGGTGGCCCCCTCAACGGTGTCTACAGCGCTGCCCCCCTCAGCTTCAGTGTACCGGGGAAGCGCTTCGGTGAATGTGGTCGAGGCGTTTGTTTCAACTCCCCCGGGGTGCCGTGTGACCGAGGTCTTCGACATTACCGAGCTTGACGAGGAGGGCGAGTTCTCGCTTGAGGGCAGCGGAGTTTTAAGGATTGAGGCGGCCGAGTCGGAGCGCGAGGGCGGCCAGGTGGGCGAGGATGCCATCACTGAGGGCACCGGCCTATGGACGGGACCGATGGTGATGACAACTGGACTCTGGCGCCGGGGCTGGAGCTTGGGCCCGAGCCCGTGGCAATGGTGAACGCCGTGACCAGCGCCAACGTGGTGGATGTGATCATCGACTCGGGCGCCGACATCTCGGTGGCGCCGCTCCGGCTGAGCAGTGTGGGCCGAGCCACCAAGGCCAGTGGTGTCACCATGCAGGACGCCCAAGGCCGTCGCATAAAGGAGTGCGGCAGCAGGATCATTGACATTGAGGTGGCCACCACGGAAGGCACGCAGGTGGTGATTAGGGAGAAGTTCGCCATTGCAAAGATTGAGTCGGTCATCCTCAGCCTGGGCCGCTTGATCCGGTGGGGGTGGTCCCTTGGATGTTTCGAGGGCAAGCCTTCAATTGAGAAGGGCGGCCACGTGGTGCCGATAAAGCTGAGGAGGAACACGCTGATGATCACGGCGGCCGTGTCTGCAATCGCTGCTCAAGGTCCCGGGCTTGGGGTGTGCACGCTTTCCAGCTATGATGACTTGGGCCGGCTTCCTGAGCCCTTGGAGAATGTCGCCTCGAGGCAAGGATGGCACATCCTCGAAAATGGCTTGCCGGTCCTGGTGGCCCACAGGGTCACCGAGCTCGACTTGGAGAGGTCCCTGTGGGACATGGCGGACTGGAGCTGGGTGGCGGTCTAGGATCGACAAGGCGACGCGCCCACCCCAAGCTGGCGACGTCTGGGCCCAAGTCCTCACCCTGCCGACCGAGAAGTACGAGGAGGCTGCAAAGACGATTACCGAGCTGGATGAGGATCTCGATGGTGCTCGGGATGTGGTGGCTATGTTCCATGTGGCTGAGCTGCCCCGAGACATCCTGAGCAGGCCCTTGGATGTATTCGAGGGGACTGGAGACGATGGCCAGTCGCCCTTTGTGCCGGCAGGCGGGGAGGATCAAGAGGACGACGGTGGCGGTGTAGGCATGGACCTCGACGAGCTGGAGGGCAACCAAGGTGCGTTGGAAGGCCGGGATATGGAGGAGCCCCCAGCCATCGCTGAGGATGAGTTGGATGGAGTTGCCCTCACCGCGGAGACGCCCCTTGAGGCCTTGAAAGAGCTCTGCGATCGGCAAGGCTTATCCCGCAGCGGTGGCAAGGAGAAGGTGTTGCGTCGGTTGCGGCAGCAGAAGCTTACTTTGGAGAACCGCATGACGGCAGAGGTTGCGCGCAAGCTCTATCTTGAGCAACACCGGGACGCAGAAGCCCCCAAGACCCCAATTCTTCCTTCTGCGCGCCAACAAGAACTTCATGCCATAACGCATGAGCCGTTTGCTCCTTGGTGCCAGGCCTGCATATTGGGCCGAAGCCGACAAAGTCCCCACAAGGGACAGGAAGCGGAGGAACAGGAGGTGGCAGCGCACGCCAGGCCCGAGCCGATGATCCAGATCGACTATGCCTATACCTTCACCAAGCAGAAGCACGAGGTGCAGGACGGCGAGCAGGAGGCGCAAGCCCAGGGTCCCAATGGTGCCGGAGATGGAGAAGATGAGCCCAATGATCAAGGACAGCAAGACGCGGCCGGCGACCAGCCAGCCGAGGAGCCCATTGATTACAGGGACCAGTTTGGCTTGTGCATGGTGGCAGCAGAGAGCACAACAGGATGGATTACGTGCCTGCCTGTGCTGGAGAAGGGCGCAGGCTCTTTGAAACGCGTCACGGAGGCCCTTGTGCGGTTGAGTCTCCATGTTAGCCCGAGCGAGCCGATCCTGCTGCAGGGTGACCCAGAGCCTTCAGTGAAGCAGGTTCTCAATGCCACCGAGGCCTGCAGAGGCAGGTTGGGCCTGGTCACGAACACAAGGCTGATTGAGAAGGGGTCGCATGCCAGCAACGGCCAGGTGGAGAAGGCGATCGACACAGTCAGGCGGGGCGGCCTGACCCTCCGGAGCTACCTCGAGGACAAGATTCGGGCAAAGGTCTCGGGCCACCACCACATATTCGCGTGGCTGAACAGACACGCCTCTTTTCTCTACAATCGGTTCTCCACCGGGGGCCGAGGAGCGCCACCGTATGAGATCATGTTTGGTCGGCGCTTCAAGGGCCGTCTCCTGCCGTTTGGCGAGAAGTGTATATTCTTTCGCCCCTCGAGGCACAAGGGGGATTTGCAATGGGACAGAGGACTGTGGATCGGCATCAATGAACGCAATGGTGCACATATCCTTGGCACCCCGACTGGAGTGGTGGAAAGCCGAAGCGTGAGGAGGCTCCCAGATGGTGAACAGTGGGATGCGGAAATGGTTGTGTCGATGAAGGGGCTACCATGGTGCTATGGAGGCACCTCCCGCCGCAAACGACCACTGTACTCCTCGATTGGATCGCGGGTGCCATTGTTGCCAGACGGGGCGACGTTAGAGCAGTTGGCTAAGGCGGCCGGTAAGGCCGCGGCGGAGACGATAGCCGCAGCAACCCCAGGGCCGGCCAATACTCGTGACGAGGCGGGGTCGGACCCGCCAACATCGCCAACTTCGTCTTCGACCTCTTCCTCGGGGACACCAGGAGCAATCTCATTGCCGAGGTCGGGACTGCCAGCCACAGCAGCCACAGCAGCCACAGCAGCCACAGCAGCCACAGCAGCCGGAGGAGACCAAAGAAGCCGAAGAGATGAAAGGAGACAGCGGCAACATCCGAACACACACCAGGAATCAGCAGGACAGCCACAGCCACCGGGGCGAGATGAAAGAAGCCTAGGTGATGAGAGGAGACAGCAGCAACATCCGGACACACACCAGGAATCAGCAGGACAGCCACAGCCACCGGGCGCGAGTGACATGCAGGATGTGTCCAGGCCACCGGCCGCACGTGATGAACCACCACAAGGGGGGACGACGCCCAAGAGGGCACGCTTACTGCTTGACAGGCCACAGGGCAGCCCGCAGAGTGTGCCGACAGCTCCACCAGGACAGCTCTATCCCCCAGGGTACGCAGGTATCGCGATGGTCCACGGTGATATTCCTCCTGAAGAGCTGGCTGGATATGACGAGTGGGGCGAGGACCTTTGCGAGACAATGGCGGAGGAGAGCGAGCTGGCGGGTGAGTTTGAGGCCTGGTGGGACGAGGACGGCGAGAGCCCGCCGGAACTCAGTGAAGATGAGCTGCGCCTCGTTGACAGCGAAGCCGACAAGAAGGAAATCACACGGCTGATCCAGATGGGCGTGGCTCGGTGGCCAGCCGAGGGCGAGGACGTTAGTGGGTACCAGGTGCTCACGACGAAAGTCGTTCGTGATTGGAGGAAGCGGCCTGGGTGGTTGCGCCGCAGCCGCTTGGTGGGCCGCGAATTCAGAACAATGGCGGCATACACGCAAGAGCTCTTCGCGCCAGCCTCGACCCTGGCGACCGTCCACATGTTCATCTCGTGGGCTTTGTCAAAGGGGCTGGAAATTACAACAATCGACGTGAAAGACGCTTACCTGAATGTCCCGCAACCAAGTCCGGTCACAATACAAGTGGAGAAGAGAATGTTCGGCGGGGACGCGCCGGGAACCGTGACTCTGGTTTTGGACAAGCTCCTGCCGGGACAGAGGATTGGAGCCTCAGCGTGGTATGGGTATGCCCGTGACATTTTACACGAGGCAGGCCTTGAGAGTTTCGTCAAAGAGCCGACCCTTTTCAGGAGCAAAGAGGAGGGCAACGACACCGCCCTTATACTCCATGCAGATGACGGTCTCCTCGCCAGCACCCGTGCCGAGCGAGCCAAGTTCGAGGCCACGTTTGGGGCGAAGGTCACTTTGCAGGTTGACTCCCCGTTGCTTGAGGTTGGGGATGCCATCTCGTTCCTCAAGCGGAAGTATGTTAGGGTGCCTGAGGGTGTGGCCGTGTACTCGAACAGCAGGTACCTGGAGGCTTTGCGAGCCGCGCTTGGGCCCAAGGTGAAGCCGCGGGACAGTCCTGCTGACAACTCCTTCTTCGAGCAGGACACCAGCCGCGAGCTCAACGCAGCCGACGCGAAGCTCTACAAGGAATCGGTGGGCAGGCTTTTGTACCTTGCCCACTCCCGAGCAGATGTGCAGTTTGCCGTGAATATCCTGAGTTCAAGAATGAGTTCCCCGACGGCAATGTCAATGAGATGGTTGCACCGGGTGGTTGGGTACTTGCTCTCCACTCCGGAAATTGGCTTTATCATTAAGCCCCTCCGCAACGGTGCCTGCTTCTCCTATGAAGGAAGAGAAGAGCTGGCTGAGAAGTGTGGCGAGCCTTTCAAGGTGATCCTAGAAAGCATCACGGACGCTGACTGGGGCGGTTGCAAGAGGACACGCCGGAGCCGCAGCTCAATGCAGTACTTCGTGGCTGGGTCGTTGGTGGGCTCGGCCGTTCGCACCCAGAAGGCCATTGCCCTAAGTTCGGCCGAGAGCGAGTTTGTGGCAATTCTGGGCGGTGCGTGCGAGGCGCTGTACTTGAAGGACTGCCTGGGATACTTGGCCAACGGGGAGGTTGAGATCGAGATCAGGTGCAGGAGCGACAGCGCATCCGCAAGAGCCATCAGCCAGAGGCTCGGCTGTGGCCGTGTGAGACACCTCCACGCTGGGTCTCTATGGATCCAGAGCTATGTGAAAAGGTGTGAGCTAACAGTGGGGCCGATCGCCGGGGCTCTCAACCCGGCCGACGTGGGCACGAAGCCTCTTGGTGGCCCACGCATCCGCGAACTTATGTTCACAATGGGAGCTCTACTACCTGGAGGTGACCCCTACGGCCAAGCGGACAGGGAAGCAGCGGACGAGAAGCGGGCCCTCAGTCAGGCCCTCAAGAGCTTCACGAACGCCGGGGCCAAGGTGAGCAACATCAAGGTTGTGTTGCCCATGCTGCTCATGCTTACGCAAGTTGAAGGAGCCCAGGGCTTGAGCTGGGTTACGTGGGAGCCAGAGGATCTAGTGGCGCTGGCCGTGACAGCATTGGTGGGATTGCTGGTGTTAGTGGTGGTGTTCGGGTTGCCCTACGGTGTCTTCAAGCTGCTTAAGTGGAGCTTGGGGAGAGTTTTCCGAGTGTCGGAGGAGAGGGCAGCCAAGGTGCCAACAGAAGCCGGGAGCCCACAGGCGGCCAGCTACGACAAGCATGTGCAAGCAAGCCTCGGCATGAGCAAAAGTGAGAGGAGCTTCTGTGAGGAGTACATCAATAGGTGTACAGAGTTGCAAGCGCTTTTGGCGCAAAAGTGCCGTGAAAATGAGGAGTTTGAGAAGGCCCTGCGTGAGGCAAGGGCCGAGTGCCGAAGGCTTCAAGAGGTAGTCGATAGGCTGAGGGTGCGACGTGAACCTGAGACAATTCACGTCACCGCAAGCCGCGGAACGCGGTATCACCTTCCCGGCTGCAGTCACACTCGTAATTCTCAGATAAGGGTTTACACTGCGTGCCGTGACTGCTTCGGGGGGTGATGATTTTAGATTTCTTCGAGCGGCTGACGGGTCTGTAGATAGGAGGACCAGTCAGCCGAGGCGGGGTGCAACAAGAATCACCCCATGGACAGATCATTCGCACTATCCGTTGCAGCCCTGGAGTTTCAAGGAAAAGGGTGAGTTTTGCAACAGTAGTGTAGCAGTGGTGGTAGTAGTAGTAGTAGTAGTAGTAGTACGACGATCCCACTGCCGCCACGCTGTCAGCACTACCACTTCGAGTACCAGTACCATACCTACCGCTGCTTTTACCTTGACCTGTATCACCTCTACTCGGAGATCCCCATGTTCCTTAATTAGGGAAGGGAATATACTTTTGATCTGTAGGCGTCTTAGTATTCTGATTTAAGGTGAATTCCTCAATGACGGGGCCCCTTGGGATCTCTGGGTACCTTTGCCACTAATAGCCCTGGCAGCTCTGGACCCAGGTCCGCAGTACCCTCCGCTGAACCACGAGGTCTTCGAGGATCCCGAGCACATCGCCTTGGTGCCGGCGTCGACTGAAAGGGTTGTGGGCGTAGGGTTCAGTTGATTTGCGGTGTTTGGGAGCATGACAGAAAGGACGCTTTCTAGGCCTTCAGTTGCCAAAGCTTCATAGTTTGGTTTTTGAGGCTCGCCCGCTTGGTGCAAAGCTGAAATCTCCGGAGGTATTTTCAGTGTTTCTATTTTGTCTTAGCGATGTCCAGCAGGCAGGTGACCGAATCCTTCTACCCTAAAGCTTTAACCCTGAACTCCAAGCCCTAGCTTGTTTTTAGGAAGGATGGCGTGGCACGCTAGCTTCTTGCATGGCTAAGGTCGTAGCATGGCCGATGATCTAGAGAACAAGTTCTTTGTTTGATATTTCAATATGGTGTTTCATATCATGTACAGAGGCTGCTGTTGGAATGGAATGCTTTCTGCAACCTTCGAGTCAGAGCCCGTGATCGAGGTGCACCGTGTGTCGGCAGCCATCGCTAGCCCCGATGCGTACGCCAAACAGCACGACCGTTTTCCAGAAGTTCGCATTGCAGACTCTTGTCACAGATATTTTGAAACATCTCGGCAGCATTGCCATCGGCAAGCCAGTCTTGATATGCAGAGGCTCGTCGCATTCTTACAGGAGCAAGCGGTCGTTGTTTTCCTATTCCCATGCTTGCTTCAGGCCACGGGGTCACAATGCTGATGATCATATAATACTGAAGAGACTAAGAATAAGAGTGGCAATAATCGACAATAAACAGTGACGAATACTCATACGACTTACAGTTAAAAAAGTCCTATTGTTTTTAATAGTTTTGATACTGTGAATAGAAATTAGGACAATGAGGGACCGGCATAGGCATCAAAAAAAAATTGATAAGGATCAACAAAAATTTACCTAAGGATCAAAAAGTAATTTGACAAGGATCAAAAAAATTGCCCTCTGCGCCCAAGGCCTCGCCTGGTGCTCGAGTCCTGACAGGCTCCGGTCCTCCGGTCCGGTGGTCCGTGGTCCTGCGGTCCTCTGGTCCCCTGGTCCCGTGGTCCTTTGGTCCCTTGGTCCTGTGGTCCTCTGGTTCCCTGGTCCCGTGGTCCTTTGGGGTCCTCTGGTCCGGTGGTCCGTGGTCCCGTGGTCCCGTCCAAGGGCAATTTTTTTGTTGATCCTTATTTTTTTTTTGATCCTCGAGTTCTAAATTTATTTTGATCCTTATCAAATTTTTTTTGGATCCCTCACCCCCGGGACCCTTGAGGCGCTGCACCATGGCACCGATTTACTTTTTTAATGCAGCGCAGGGGTAGGCTTTGGGCCCTCGGTGGGGCTTGCCTTGTGTTCGTATTCAGCGCAATTGCAAGAGAGACCGAGGGAGGTTCTCGTCGCTGCATGTTATGATTGTAGAGATGAGTATGTTTGGTAGCTTTAGTACAGCAGTAAACCCTAAACCCTAAACCCTAAACCTTAAAACCCAAAATCCTAAGCCCCCAGCTCACAGAGGAGATTCCGAGGAAGGGAGTCTTCGGTTCTTTGTTCGTCGAAAGCAGCTCCGAAGCCCCCAAGTGCTCGGTTTTAGGCTGCGGCCCCAGCGTGATACCATGTTCCTAAACACGTTTAGGGTTTAGGGTACCTGCATTAAACTTTCAAAACTACTAGCGGGGTCCCCATACCGGTCAGAAGAACACTCGGCTTCTGTGTCGAGCCTGAGTTGATCTGAGGAATCCCAGCGAGCGGCTGACAAAGAGCGAGCTGCCCCTTGCGTCCATGACGCAGGTCCTGGAGTACCTGCAGATTCCGACCCAGCATCTGTCCTTGCCACCCAGCTCATGCCATGAGTCGGAGGCTTTCGGTCCAAGTCGAATCTCCTGAACCTGGGTTGCGTCCAGCATTCCCTGATTGAGGGATGCTGGACTCCGAGCCCTGAGCCCAAGCCAAGACTAGCAATGGCAGCGAGCAGTCGTCGTCCTGGTCGTGGTGGTGCTTATGCTTTTGGTGATTTGTAGTGGTGCTTATGGAAGTTATGGTCATGCTGGCAGCAAAGGCGGGAGGATGCGCAAGCATGGAAACGGTCGTGAGCATGGTAAGGACACTAGTCGCACTGGCGACTGTGACCATAACCTCGAGAGAGATCACAGCGATAGCTGTAGTAAGATTAGTCAGAACAAGCTATCGTGGGTCGCTGCATAGCAGACTCCGAAAGCATTCCGGCCCGGTATTCCTACATGCTTGATTGGCTTTCTGTTTGCTCTCTCTGTATATACATGTGCAACTTCATGTTTTGTATTACTTATAGTTTCGGGTCTCTCTCTCTCCATCGCTCTCTTCGTACACGCATATATGTGTGTGTATATATATATATTTATGTGTATCTATACATTTATGTACCTTCATATTACACAGATTTTGGAGTCCATATACAGACATATACATGTATGTATGTGTGTACATATATATATATATGCACTTACATCACTATTCGCGAGATGCGAGGTTTTGGACGGTCCTGCGGAGGGAGATGCAGTTCAGCCGGCGACCTGAAACGCTCCTCGGAAGGAACACCCGGAAGCCTGAAGCCTAAACCCAAAGGCCTGACCTTAGACCTCTGACCCTAAAGCTCCAAATCCTAAACTCTAAAACCCTGAAACCCTAAAACCCTAAACCCTAAACCAGGCAGCTGTAAGAAAAACGAGCCCGGAAATCCAGAACCAAGGACCCGACGTCTTAAGCGAAAGAGCCCTTCCCACAAATCGTCGAAATCCTTAAGCCCTAAACCCTAAACCCTAAAACCCTAAAACCCTAAAGCCCTACAACCCTGAAGCCCTAAAACCCTTAAGCCCTAAACCCCTAAACCCCTAGAACCGTCGAGCCTTCGGACCCCAAAACCCCGAAGAGCCGGGCCCCGGAGCCGAAATTCCGATCACGAGAAGCGGAGTAGACAGGGCCTCAAAATTAAAGAAACCCACCGAGCTTTTGGGATTTAGGGATTTAGGGGTCTAGGGTTTAGGGATTTAGGATTTGGGGGTTTGGGGGTTTTTGGTTTTAGGGTTTAGGGCTTAGGGCTTACAGTTTGATTCCTAAGCAGGCTCGAAGCTCTAAGCTAACGACCCTAAGCCAAGATTTCGAGGCTCTCAAACCCCAAGCCCTAAACACAGTACCTTTATGTAACCCTTCAAGGATCCCTGAAAGGACCCCTTTTAAAGCACTGCTCAGGATCTCGTTGGAGGTCTTCCAGGCCGTGCTGGTGAAAGTCCTTCGCCGCATCCGGGACTCCTACTGCGTGCGGGTGGGGCGAGGCCGTCACTTCGGGGTTTCGGGGGTTATTTCAAGGGTTTTGGGGTACCTTTTGGGGGTTCATCTAGGGTTTTAGGGTTCTTGTTCGGATTTAGGGGGTTGCGGCCTCAGCTTTTGGGTATAAGGTCTAGGGTCTAGAAAAACTGAAGTTCTGAAGCGGGGCTGCTATAGGAGTGTCTAGCCGTCTTGCAGAGTTTGTGTAATTCGACTTTTAGAATTTAGAAGGCTTCCTGGCTTTGGGTTTAGGGTCTAGGATTTCGCCAGGTGTCGGAAGAAGGGACTGCGAGGTGTGTTTGCATGAGTCAGAAGAGCCTTGGTGTGCAGGATTCAGGGTTTAGGTTGCATGTCGGGTGTACTTGTTTGAAATTCCCTAGACGCAGCTCACGTCTTCGTACATGATGCATAGCAAAATGGAGGCCAGAACCCTCAACAGGTACCCTACTCTACCGTAGGGCCCAGGTCGACGCTAGGTCTTCAAACCTCCGCCCAAGCTCAAGCTCCGAGAGGCCAGATGGTCACGCAAAACCGGAAGTGCCTTGGGGCATTCAAGGGTTTAGGGTTGCAGGGTTTAGCCGACCCCACGATGGGCCTTGGGAATATGAAGTCACATGCTGAGTACGCCATAAGCAACCCCACGTTCTTTGGCCTAGGCCCTCGACTTGAAGCTGTGCACCGGGTAACCTAGACTTGGAGTTATGCGCGCACAGCGCATCTGCGTGCCCAGAGACTGCAGTACATAGCCTGAAAAATCAGAATCACGAATATTCCTTACATTATGACATGACAAGGATCCTTCCCAGGCTTCTGTAAATAGCCATAAACTCACCTACAAAACGCTGGTAGAGCACCCTTTCATAAGGGATCTTTTTTTCATAAGCTATTGTATAAGACCCTTCTCAAACGTCTGCATAAAGGATCTTTAATCCGGGATGTTCGAGTCTCTGGGTATTTGAGGCAGCTGGAGGAGGAGTACGAAGCCTTGGAGGACTTCGGGGTCCTGACCGGACGAGCGATGCTAGCAGCAAATGGTAAGACTCCTAGTCAGTATAAGACTAGAAGCTACTAGGAAGAGAAGCAGTACTAGCACCACAAGTAGAAGACCTGCGAGCAAGACACATAGTAGTGGTAGCGAAATAGCCTAACATTTGTAATGCTAATAGAGATTTAGCAACGGCAGAACTCAGAGTACGGGGCCCGGCAGGAATAATGGTGATACTATTTCTTACGCGTCTTGTGACAAATTACTGACGTCGTGGGGTTCTTGCTGAGATTGTCCGGTCACAGTTGAGATGCGACTGAAAGCCGGAACACCGGAAATCCTAGCGCCCAGCCCCAGAAGCCCGGGATTGAGTGCCGAAGCCGACGATGCCTGTTGTTCACGTGCCTGGAAACTCAGAAGTTTCGGACTAGGCTTCCCACGGTCTAGAGTTGAAACCGGGAGTCCATGAAGTCTCTTGAACTCCCCAGCTCCGAAAACTGCGCAGCAAAGGTCCGGTTTAGGGTTTCAGGGTTTAGGGTTACAAGGTCGCAAGCCACGCAACCGACGGGGCTTTGGAGTCACCTGCTGTCTTTCGAGGACGTCGGGAGTGGCTTCTTTGGCCAGTGTTTCTGGGCCGGGGACCCAACTGCCGATGTTGAGCTGCTATTCGTTGGCCATTTCTGCGTTGTCTGAACTTCAGAGGCTCTTGATAAAGCTCTAGAAGCCCCATGCTTTCAGAGCACCCTGGTCCCCCTTAGCCTCAAGCCACCACGAAAATCTTGGGTGGTCTATCTTCAAAGAGACAAAAGCCTTTAGAGGGCGTGAGGTTTGGGTGTATTTGGATTGCTTCGCCCACTATCTGAATGACGAAAGCTTTCAGCCTTGCGAACCACGCAATAAGTAAACTCCTTAAACTTCTTCAAATCGTAATCTTATTGCGCACATCCATTCTCGCTGAGGTGAAAAGCAAACGTGCTGGCACACAGCGAGCGCCCGGTCGGCAAGAACCGAAGATGCCGAGAGCCCGAGAGCCTTTAATTCGGCAACATGGACGGTTCTACCAACCCATGTTTGGGTCTTCAAAGCAGCACGTAACTCTTAGGCTCCAATCTAGGAATGTCCTCAATCACGGGTGTTTGGCTCCTTCTTGGGCTACTTCTGATATGAAGTGGGTCTGATGCCGCCTAAAGGTTCCTCCTATTGGAGCAATGGTCTCGATCAGAAGACTATAGCTTCCAAGAGACTCCGAATCCCCTCATCTAAAACGTAATGGTAACCCTGGTATGATCTAAGGTATATTCCAATAATTAAGTGTTCCGGGGTCTCTGGGTAGGTCCCCCGAACCCAACAAGGAAGGCCACGCTTCTTTCCCTTGTTTCCTTCCCTCCCTTCCTCTCCCTGGCACCAGACTGCCTTTCGGGGCGTTCGTCGCATCCCTGCTTTTGCTCACGGTCCCCTTCCCTTCCCCACCTCTCCCAGCAGGGCGGCTAAATTTTGGTCGGATCAACGCAACTGGCTAAAGGCAAGGAAAGTCCCCTTGCGAAGGACCATTAAGCCCTAGACCCGAAAACGTTGAACCCCAAAACCCTAAAGCCTTCAACCCCAAACAAGCCCTAACTCCAAAACCCAAACTGAGTCTTTTTTGACTCGAGTGTTCATGAACAACTGTGCCTTACAGCGCCCAACGGCCGGATCTTTTGTTTTGCTGCGGTCTCAGGTGGCCAAGCGTATTCCGAAGGAGCGGATGGAGGTCCAGATAGTGGGGGTGTTGCGGAATTGAGGAGTCCTCGGGGTCCATTCCTAGCTTTTGTCTATTTTTGTTTTGTTGATTTTTTTTGAGGCTTGGAAGGTCAGGAGAGTCCCGGTGTAACCGACTCCAAGTAGCGCAGATCTCCAGATACCAATCGGGATTCCACCCTGGCCGTTAATGACATGAGGGGGGTCCATAGGCTCATGAAGCTGTAGAGCTGACATAACCCCAAATTGAAGACGTGGAAGTTTTTGAAAAAAATAGACCCCAGATCCTAATATTCTTAATGACAAGAACGAGGACTCCTAGTTCTCTGAACTTCTCAGTTTGGGTGTGGGTTGGAGGCTTTGGGCTCCAGGGTCGCGAGGCATCCAGGATTGCCGCGAGCTAGGGCCGACCGGGCCGACCCTCGGGTGAGCCCTGAACAAGATGTCCCTCAGCAAACATTCCCTTAATTCAGGGTCCATAACAAACCCCCCCGGAATCTTGAGTTCCTGAGAGTGTTTGAGGGTGTCCTGCCTCCACGGGTACAGGTGCCGAAAGAGGAAATCGAGCGGGAGATGGAGGAGTCCCGAGGGGCGGAGGGTTCAGCTTGCGTCACGGGGGGCTGTTTTCGTACCGTGGAGTTGGGACATGGTTTGAGTTTGAGGTTTGGCGGCTACCCTTCAAATTGCTACGTTGGCCTTTGCCAGATGTGGATGGTTATATAAGTTAAGATTTCGAGATTTGGGTGGGTGGAGCTACGCATTGTCGATTTGCTTGCGCCTAGAAGAGAGTTTGCACAACAGGGAGGCTGCTATTGGCTTTCCAAGCAGGTGCTGAGGAAGCTCGATCATCCTCACATAGTCCGACTCTTCGAGTGGTTCGAGCCGCCCGGTCGGTGTTGGATCACTCAACGTCTCGAAGTCACCAGGGTGTTTTTTTGGTGGTGTTGAATTTCAGCGCTTTGGAGTGCTATGTCAGCTTAGGCATCCGAGCCTCAGTTTCAGTTTGGGGTTCGAGTTTCAGGTGTCTCTGGATTCAATGTTCAATACGGGACCCTCGGTCGTGTGGAGCGGCGGCCGAACTCAACTAGACAAATGGTGAAATCGGATCATACTCTTCCGCCTGAACCTAAAGTCGTAGATCCCTCTATATCAGAGAGGCATGTCGGGCGGAGAATCTAAACCCCAGGCACAATCAGCAAAGCTTGAACTTCTAACCTCGAACTTCAGCACACCAGGCCCAGAATCCTGAACCTTTAACTCCCCAACACCCCGGAACTCTAAACCTCAGCCCTTAGCCTTACACTGTAGCCCCCACACCCCACGTCAAAAGGCCCCCAAAAGTTGAGAGTTGTCGAGGTCGGAGAACTCCTTCTATCTTGCGGCGCCCTCAGCCGGTTGAGCAAGTGCGCGCTTTCGGAGACGTCTAACTCCGAAGCCCGCTAGACCCTGCTTACACGATCCTTGAACCCCTTGAAGCCGATCGTTTTTACCCTTGCAAGACCCAGCATGAAGCCGAAGCACCCTGAAGGAAGGTTATACGATTGAGGTTAAAGCCCCCAAGCCCCAAGCACTGAAAACCCTAAACCAACCGGGAAGCTACAGGTCATGGAGGGGGCCCGGGGTGGCGACCTGGATCGCGCCCTGCGCCGGGCCAGGAAGGTGCGCCAAGCTCCCTTCGGCGGGTTTCTGTGGCTCTCGGGGAGTTGCGTTTGAGCGTTTGGCTGATTCTATGCAAGCGACAACAAAAACATGAGGAAAGGAGCTGTGGAGTATCACGATGTGGTTTGTTTTGGTCTTTGGGGCTTTGGCGTGACGGGGTTTTAGGTCTTGTGGGTTTTGGTCCCATGGGCATGAAGCTTAAGCTGTTTTAAGGTTGAGAGAGAGAGCTTGAAGAGCAAACAACTCGAGCGCCTTGCCAGCAAACGCGACCGTTGGAAGATCTTCCAGCTTCTTGAAGGCCTTTCTATAAAACCTTGTGAGATACGTAGTCGTAGAGTAGGCAAAAGTTTAGTTGCTGTATAAAGTTGGACAACTAAACCCTAACCCCTAAACCCCTAAACCCTTAACCCTAACCCCTAAACCCCTAAACCCCTAAACCCCTAAACCCCTTAACCGAACATCTGCAGTTTTTGAGAGTCCTTCAAGACCAAGCTCTCTGAGCCCCGGACTCCACCACCCCTTAGAGGCCCTCGTTGCAGCAGTCTAATTTAGGGTTTAGGGTTTAGGGTCTAATTTAGGGGCCTTCATTGTTGAATCAGGGTTGTGTGGGTATCATCGTATCATGTTCCTTCTCAGCACCGAAACCCAAACCCTGCAATCCTGAACCCTTAGCAAAACACTCCGAAACACGCCCGACTTTCACCAGAGTCTTCAGGAGGGCCAAAAGGGCCTGGCCGAGAAGACGGTGCGGCTCCTCATGGATCAAGCGCTTAGAGCTCTGGCCCCGCGGCATGATGAATTCAAGGACTCCGACGTGGGCGCCTTTTGAGGGTTTCTGAAAGGAAGCTTAGTTTAGGAACCATGGGAGTTTCAAAAAAACAGCGGGAACGTAACATCGACGCTAACCCGGATGATCATTTTTATCCAAGACGCCTCACAACTAGGGTTACCAGGTACCTAAACCCTAAACCCTAAACCCTAAACTTTAAACCCTCCCTAGCTTTAAGACACTCCCGCGGCCTCAAAGGGGCTCGGAGGCTTCCTGGGAGGATGGGGGGAATCCACTTCGCTTCGGGCCGCAGGTGTACATCTTTGCTTCAAGGGGCGGAGACGGAAGTCTGCTTTTCGGTCAGTCGGTTGAGACTGAAAGCCATTGAAAAAGCCCCAATCGTCACAACAAGATTCTAGGATCCTTCCGATCCGACAGAAGATGAATGAATGCAGACCCCCAGCCTATCAGGGACCGAGCAGCACTCGGATCGCTCGAGGTTTACATCCACTCCGAGTGCGTCATCCATCGGGATGTGAAGCCCTCCAACATGATCCTCACGCGACTGGCACCTAGGAAGGCACTTGTTGATGTGAGTTTTGCTGCCGTTTTGCTGAAGTTTTCGGTTGATGCCACGTTAAGTTTGGTTTTGGGGGTAGTTCGGGTGTTTTGGAGCCTCGAGTGGTTGAGTCTAACAGGTTTGGGCTTTCGGGTTCCGGATTCAGGGTTTCAATGCTGTGCTTTAGGATGTGGGTCAGGTCTCTTTCTCAGCCCCGATGGTTACAACGCTCGAAGGCTTTGCTGCTACGGCGTTGGCTGAACATTACGGCAGAAGCACTTGTGATGAAAATGCTAGGAGGTTGCCATAGGGTTGAATAGCCCTCCCCCATGTAAGGCCTAAGCCCTAGACCTTGAATGCTGAAGCCGACACCGTGTGCATCGCAGCCGAGGACCAGCATCCACCCCACCTGCTGTTGGCGGACTTCGGAATAGCCGACGTCTCCTGGCCCAACTTAGCCAAGAGGTTTTACTTCACGGCTTCGGAGCTTAGCAAGCCATGCATGTGTATATAATGATACCTCACCGGAAATAAATGGTTCCGGCCCTCTCGTCCCTGCAAAGGTTTGAACAAGATCTCATGTGTGCTTAAAAGGCCTCAGCCACGCTCTTTTACGATATAGTCTTAAATTCGGAGCACCCGCTGCCCGTTGGATAGAGGAATATCCGTTAAATCATATTCAAGATCCTCTTGCAGTCTAAGCCAATCTCTTGCAATTCTTGAGCTCGTGAAACCCTAAACCGTTTAGACCCTAATCCCCAAACCCTTAACCCTACACCCTAAAACCCAAACTAGCATCGTGAAACTTTGGCACGGTGTTGCGCGTTCCGGAGCCTCAGGCCCAGATGCCCCCCATGGCCGCCTTGTATAGTTGTATCCCAGTATACATATACATATACATATATGTATATGTATATATATATATGCTTATATATATATATAGGTGCACACGAATGGACGTACATATTGATGCATCGACACGAGCCACATGTGCGGCCATAAGCAGATACAGCAAGCAAGTTGTTTCCGAAGGTCTTCAAGCCAGACAGCGCCACCAGCCTGACGCCGCTCAGCTGCCGAGAGTAAGTGCCCCGGATGGCCTAAGTCCTAAATCACTTCTTTAGCGCAGTTGTTCTGATTCAAACGGTATCATACTGTCATACAGTGTGATATATAATATATACCTTTCAAGACCCCAGCCTAGCCGCCAAAGGAGGAGCCTGGCTAGCAACCTGCGTGCCTTGTGTGCCCTAAGGAAGAAGGGAACTTGGGCCTACATGGCTCCGGAGATCTTCGAAGACGTCATCACGCCCAAGATCGACATCTGGGCCCTGGGGGTAGTGCCTTAACGATTATAGCCGTTGTGTGACACTGAAGCGATATGAAGCTGACCAGTTCGTCAGGTATTTGGTCGGTCTGTCGGTTTCTGTGTACCGTAGTTGCTTGCTTCGTCGGTCGCTATGGTTACATACAGTTAATTGAACAGCAGTCTTTTCCCGTCCCTCTTACACTGGGGAGAAGTAGACTTAGAAGTGGTGGCGGTGGTGATGATGGTTGTGTTGCAGGTGATGGTGGTAGTCGTCGCGTACAGCCTGCATGATGGATCTTAAAGCCTGATTCCTAAGTCCTTGGCCTTAAGCCCTGAACCTTACGATTACGATTAAAACTATTGTTGTTACTATTATTAGTATTACTGATATGATTATGATTATTGTTATGATTATGATTATGGTTATTATTACTATTGCATATTTATTTATGTATTTATTTACACTTATTTATTATTGTTACTTTTGTTACTGCACTTACTGACTTATTCTTGCCATTTCTGTGAATATTCTTATTGCTACTATTACTCTTATTATCATTGTCACAACAATTCTTCTTATTTTTTATTTTCAGTACTGTTAGAGTCGAAGCATTGGAGAAAGCACCCCTAAACCCTAAACCCTAAACCCCAAACTGTGAAATTCGGAGCGCGCCTT
>CAJNJA010004425.1:0-18055 GCA_905231915.1 Symbiodinium necroappetens | reverse complement strand
TCTCTCTCTCTCTCTATCTTGCTTGCTCGCTTGGGGTTTGGGTGCAAGCACCCCGGCCCGTAGGCCCGTAGGCCAACCCGCTCAAGGCGCGCCGGTTCGGCCTCAAGGCCCCTTTCGGGGTGGGAGATTTGCACATTCCCTCGAGTGTGTCCGTTTGTACCGTCCCCAACAACACCCCAGCTAAACCGTGACCATGGAAACCCCCGGAAGGCATCACTCGAGTCATCCGTGGTCTCCCAAATTGTCCCATGTGCAGAAGCATTTCTGTGAAAACAGCCACGAACAACCAATTGATACAGAGGTATAGACTCCATTTGCTTCTGCCGAAGCCTCGTTGAGAGCTCTACTCCCTCCGAACTTCGCGTAATGACATCTAGTTACTTACCTTCCCACCCCACCCTGAAGCCTTGCCGCCCGCTCGCGTAAAACAGCATCACAGCCACGTGCTACAGGAGCAAACGACGGACAGAGTGCAAGCCTGGGGTTAGCTGGAGGCCCCCGAGCGGATCTAGCGGCGGCTGACGAGCATAAGGCAATTTAGTGCGCTTCAATTTCCTCGTCCACCGATAACATACGAACAAACACTGCTGGGAGGCTGAGGGAGCGAGAAACATATGGCACATTCCTTCGACAGAGATTGTGGAGGAATTACCGAGCAGGTAGGAACCATGTCAAGTACCTCTACAATGTTTCCTTCTCCGCAATGAATGTGCTAGTCAGTCCCTTTCTTTCGCCAGGGTTGTGGGCTAAGGAAGTTCCCTTAGCCTGCTTTCTTTCGGCAGGGTTATGGGCAGGGGAAATTCCCTTACCCGCGCGCACTCAGGCGCCCCCGACAGGTGCGGAGGAGGAGGGTGAGGCATATATACACACGCGCCATAAAGGCCAGTATCGCCAAGCGTAAAGACAAAAATGCTTCACCAAGGGGAACAAGCCCCGGAATAGCAAAAGGGTCGAACTCAAGCCCGCTCTCTCTCTCTCTCTCTCTTGCTCGGGGTCTGGGGCTAGTCGCCCCTTTTTGGGGACTAGCTGCTGTGATCCTCCGAGTGGACACGTGGTTCAACCCCCAAGCACCCCTGCTAAAACCCTGACCCATGTAAGTCCCCTCTCTCTCTCTCTACCAGGTGGGGAGAACTGGGGTAGGTCCGTCCCCAGCCCTCCGCGTGCGAGCGCGCACCCGCAGTCCTCAGGTGTCTTTGCCCTCCCCTTACTACGTAAAGACAGGCTCGGCTGTACTGAGGAAAGAAAGCAAGATCACCCCACTGCCCTGTCAAGTTAGCAACACCCTCTCTCTCTGTCTCTCTCTCTGTTTCTCTCTCTGACCTTATAATGCCTAATATATCATATCTTACTTATCTGGCTCAGGTCCCTGCGCCGTTGCCTCGGCCTTTGGGCATCGAGGGCGCGGCCTTGCATGGAACACAAATATCTGAGAGACGTATCGTATCACTTCCGGTGGGCATGCAACCTTGCAGAAGTCGACAACCGTCGAGGGCGCTTATGCTCAAGGCCGAACCAACACAGAACGTGGCAGCGCAGTTTATATCGTCTGGCGGCTGTTTGGCTGATATTTTCACGTCCCCTCGCCGAAACATATGGTCTCCTCTGAGCTGAAAACCAGTTTTGTGGACTCAATGAACACGCGGCGCAATCCGGTGCAATTAGATATATAACTACTGTACAGCGGCTGCAGGTCGCAATGCTTCGACACGCACAGTTCAATGTCCATTCTGCGGGCATGTCAGCAGACTGCAAGCTGCAAGTCTGAAGATGGCAGGATGATCAAGCAAAAAAAGCACATCAAATCCTGGGAAAGGATCCGTCGTAGAAGCGCAGCCTCCTGGTGGTAGTGTCCGAAGCTCGAGGAACTTGAGCTCAGGAAACCCTGACAGATTGCACGGCATGCTCTTCGGCTTTCTGTGCGAACTTACAGCATGCGCCTGCTTCTCCTCCGCTGCCTGCAAGCGCGCTGTCAAAGCTCACTGCACCCTAGTCACATTCTGTTCTGTGCAGAACTTGTCCCTTGTCTGAGCTGTGCACATCGCGAGCATGTGCGGCACGCTGACTCCCTGATTGCTTTGGCTCCTCGAGATGCGAAACTTGCATCATAACACATGCAGCCCTAATCTGCGAGTGCTAGGTACGAGTGCTGTTAGACGGTGCGGTGTGGTGCCATGCTCGGCTTTGATTTCTGTGGCATCTTCGCAGCCTCTGAACCACCCTTCTGGTTCAAGCGTCTTCAGAATTGTATGACGTGCAGGCTCTTCCGCAGTCCCTCATGCATGTGCATGAAGTCCTTGTCCTCGCTTTCGGGGCGTCTGCGTTTCGCCTTTACGTCCTTCCCCTCCTTTGTGTGTCTGTGTCAACTGTCCATGCCCATGGCTTCTGAGTCGCACCATGCAATGCCTGGGCCCGTGCATCTTCGGGCTTGCCCAGCCGTTGTGGCAGTGGGGCCGAATGGATTGCATCCGTTCCTGGAGAGCCGGTCAGGAGTGCAAAGAGCGCTATGCCTCACCTGCTGCACTCAATTGGAGTGAACAGCGAACAGTAAAGACTTAATCAAGCAGCATGCGCAATCGACAACAAATCAGATGGCATCCGACAGGTTGAGGTCCCAGCTCAGCACAGGGGAAGTCAGTGGTGCCTTCGTGCTAGTTCTCATTTTATGCAGGCCCGAAAACGCCCGAAGATCCCAACGAAATCACTAAAGTCCCATCCCTTCGTCACAGCCCTTGCAGCCCACACTCGAAGTGGTACAAACCTTCGTGGAAACGGTCACTGCCGAAAACCCTCCGCAACAGGCTCGAATGCCTATGCGGCTGGACCGAAGCGAGCTGTCTCTTCGCTGCGCCTTCCTTTTTTGCTAAGCATTTGCTCCAATTTCGTCTTGCTAACATGCATTCGCCCGCGTGGTAGGAAAGCCGGTACGCGAACGAGCCTTCAAAATGCACCAGGGCCAGAGAAGGCACTCCAAAAAAGGGCCTTCTTTTTTACCTTGGAACCCATGACTTTTGCTCTTTATTCGCCCACAGGCTCTTTTGGGCCGTCTGGTCCCCAAGAGTCTGGTCGGGTCCTCCCACCAGCAGGTGGCGAAGTGAGCACCAAAAAAAAATAGGCGCGTCCTGTAGAACACATGCTTTATTTTACCCTGTTTTGTGCATCCGCCCATGGCGTCGTCACGAGCTGGAGCTGACCACGTCAAAAAAACTTAAAAAATAAAAACAAACCGTGAGCGAATCCGGTGCGACTGGCCTTGCGTTGCAGTTCGGTACAACACACGTCATCCCAAGCACCTAACCTGCACCGTCTAAACTTAAACTCCCGAACACTCTTGCCGTGGCGTCGTGCCTTTTTGTAATTTGCGAAAAAGTTTTTTGAGTGTTCCAGGAAATGCGTGCCAGATTTTAGATGGGCACGCCCAATCAGACACAGAAACGGCCAAGCAGTGACTGACAAGAGGCAAGTCGCTGGTATCCAAGTATAACTTGTTCATAAATTCCGTATGTTTGCCTGTGAAACACATTCCTCAACCAATGCATTCATATCACAGTCGCACACCGTACGCAATGACAAAGCTGCAATCATGGAAGGCAGCAGCAGCTTCCCGCACAGCAACGAGACAAAGGACTAACGGTTATCGCTTGAACCTGAACGTAAGATGCAGAAGACCATGCTAAAGACGGCACTTCGAAGTTCTGCAGGGGGATGTGTTCATCGCCAGGTCCTACTGGTCCAACCTCGCCATCCAAAGCTGCAGCACTCCGGCGCCGGAGCCCGTCCGCACTGGGTGAAGATGCCTGGCAGTTTATCTCTGTCTTCTTCCTCTTCCCCAGGGCATGTCTCTGTCTCTCTCTCTCTCTCTCTCTCTTTTCCAAGTCTCTTCAGACCGAAGCTTTGGCCCGCATCGTTGCAAAGACGCCTGTGATACTGCCCCACTTCTTCAACACATAATCACTATGCAGCACCGCACCTCGGCCGAAACCTGGCGCCTCACCCTGGGTCTGAGTGTTAGCCTGTTCTACGAAGACGCAAGTAACAGACAGCCTTGAGGGCGATGTCCGAGAAAAACTGCGAGTAAAGTGCAATGCAAAATCGATATCCTGTTTCCGGGGTTGAGAAAACAAATTGGGTGCCTGCATGTGTGCATGTGTTTGGCGCATGTCTTCTCGTTGACCAGCACCAGCAGCTTCCAGAAGACGCTGGGCATTTAGGCTTCCGAGGTTTGGGAATGCAAGTCCTGGGATTCTAGGGCATAGTAAAGGGTTTCGTAAATGGCGCAATAGCCTTCGTGTTTAGAGTTTGGGTACATTTCCCGGCAGGGCTGCTGGGGCCGGGGCCGGTGGTGGAGCTGGATTGTTGAGTCTGGAGTCTCAGGTTTTAGAGCAGCTGTAGACTGAGCCGAGGCTCAGTGTAAAAATCTGCAGCTCTCTTTCTGACGAACTCTCAAAGCAAACTTGCATTGCTTGAGTCTGTCAAAGGTCATCCCAGCGGGGGCATTCAAACGAATCACAAAGGCCCTCTGCCCTCTGCATAGCGCCCAAGCAGCAGGCCCTGTGCGACTCTCTCCTCTTCTGCAACAAAAAAGCGAGCCGAAATGGCCCCATGCGAGAAGTCCGGGTCCTGCAGGGAAGAGTTTTGCACAAGCGACCCCTGCCATGAACTTCGCACATGTCTCCTCGGGTCGGGGTGGAACAATGGGGCCTGGAACTTCCTCGACAGAGGCTCTAAAATTCTAAAAAACTCCGAGACCGTGTGCGGGGAACAGCTTGAGACTGGCATCTCTCGCCGCCGCACTGGTGTTAAGCCGAGGAATGCCTTCCTGCCGTGGACTCGAAACGTGCCGGCGCCACAAAACCGTCATCCGATCAGGGCCTCTTCGGGTAGATCCGGCACTTCTGCGGGCGATTCGGCCGCTCCTTTGTTGAACTTGCAAAACTGCCTCACCTCAAAAAGCCTCCCCGTAAGCGCCAAGCGTGTCAAGAAGCCGCCGGCCTCTGCAGTGAGCCAGACAAATCGGGACAGTAATTGCCGGATGAATGAAGCAGGGATCGCGTGCCACCTCAGAAGCTCCAACAGCGGGCACTGCAGAGGCGGAGGGCGGCAGCTGGGCACCTGCGGCTTCCTCGGATGCGGAGTCGAGTCGCTTTGAAACACTCGCAAGCCCGTGCGCGGACGTGGCATCACTAATACCATGGCCGGGCTTGTGCCGCGTAGCAATAGCAACAATCCTGCACAAGAATAGCTCTGCGCAAGGTAGAAGCTGTGGCAATAGAAATCCAACGTGCATTAGCGCATTAACAGGTCGATCAACGCAACAGACTTTCTGTATTGCCCCAAAGCCCTGTGTCATCGTATCAGTGAACGAGCGCAGCGGAAATTAAAGCCAGCACCTGCACCAGTGCTCCATGAAGATTGCAGCTCCGGTTTCGAGTGTACTTCATGTGCTGCTGTTGGACTCAGTCAAGAATGAGCTTTCATGATTTTGGATGAGTCTTGCTACAAGCCGGTCGCCTGCGCTCCGTGCTTCAAAAAAGGCTTCCAGCGCCCCTTTAAGCCTTATGGCCCTTGCCCTTGTCTCAAGTGAAAGCCGACAACTCTGCTCACCGAGTTTCGCTGGGACTGGCAGCGGTCGGCGCAGGGATGGCAGGAGTAAGGTGAGCAACTACCGGCCTAGGCGCGAGCAACAAACATTGCAACTCTTGGCCCTACTGCCATCTGTATCTGCATCTCCAAGTATCCGCCTAAGGCGCGGACACCGACCAAAAAACAGCAAGAACACCCTGTCGACTGCTTTTGAAAAGTCTGAGATCACAACTCTGCCAGTGGTTGCTGGCTGACCTAAGCGTTTGTTTACAGGGACATGGAAGGGCGGGGCCGGGGGGCGTGTGAGTGTCCTGGTGTCCCGCCCATTTTCGTGGCCCTGCTTCCAAGACCGACCTCGGAAGGGCAAAATTTGGGTCCTCGCTCTCGTGCTTTTGAAGACATCTCGCTTTGGCATCGCTCTCGGTCGCCCACCCGAATCCAAAGGTCGGAAAGGTGCCAAACTCCTCATCGAAGGGGTACAGCTCGCGAAGCGGATCCGGAGCCACCTGCGATGCATGCCAGAATCAGAAACTCACTCCGAACTCTCCTTTTTCAAGCACCTCGTAACACATGCAAGGACAAGGGAAGCCGTTCCGAGACTCGCGGGAGCGCTTCTCCTGTGCTGCCACCACGCAAGCGAGCAAAGGGATGCTACTGTCCATTACATCGCATGGACGCATTGCAGCAAAAGAAAGCATCCGCTCAAAGTCTACATTACTTGTATACAGACAGCCCGACCTTTATGCTGCAAAGCGCTTGCGAGTACATGCATGCGCTGTCAGGCTGTGTTCTGAACTCAGGGTCGACCAACAGTCCCTTGTTTCTGACTACAAAGAGGATTTACATGAAAACAAGGAAGAAAGTCAAACAAAGAACCCACAGACAGTCACACACACACACACACTTGCAGACCAGTCATCCTTACTCAGACGGATGCTGTTTGTGCTAATTGATTACATTGTAATATGTCGGCTTGCCAGGTTCTTAGCCTGGTGGCCATTGCGACTGCAGGTACGTCAACAGGCGTTCCTGGTGATATCTTCAGGATACGGTGGAGAGCCTTGTTAGATGGAGTGGATTCCACAAGCCTGCTCCATCCCCCTGCTTTTATTCAAGACCCTACATCCTTCAGAACAGGAGTTGCGCACACACAAACGGTATGACCGCTAGTATATGCAAGTGCGAATTGTTCAGCAAATTTAGATTGCGGTTAGTGCAAATTCCAAACTCAAACCACGGTTAATTAAAAAACACCTCAGTCATGCTTACATGAAAAGACAAGGAACAGGCAAAAACAGTGAATTCTGATTGTTGTAATCTCTTGCACCCGGTGCAATTCGTACGAAAAAGACTGGCCCCAATGTCCTAAGGACAGTAATGGGCGCAGTGAATGGAATACGACGACCGGCTTGATGTAGCTCAAAAGACGAACGTTGTGGCCGGCGTCCTGTGGCAGCTTTGGCTCTTCACTGTAGAACTTTCTTAATCTGGTCGACGATGTCCGTAGTAACACAGTTGAGATGAAAAGTCATAGCTTGGTCTTTCGTACAGCGATATGGCGGGACACGAACTTCAACGCGGAACAACTTGAACTGGTAGAACAGAACTCTTGATCCAAGCAGCAAACAACGTGTGCAATAGGCGATCAAGGACATGTAAACGTTGGCAAAAGACTCACTCAATGAATGCTCTTGTTCCCTAATTTTCCTTCCAATGACGGCAGCATCTACGTCCGTCCAAACAAACAGAAGTTGCACCCATACTCGTAGCAGCACGTTGCGTGAAGTCATCGGTTGGACTGGACAGAATTTGATTAACAATAGCATTAAACTTCTTACGATCAGGCTTGTCGCTTTTTCGGATGTTCCTAATCACGGGAGACACGTCTGTGCTCGTGAAGCTCTACAGTAGTCAGCGCAGATATGAGAGAAGTTGCTTCTTTGCAACAGTATCGCTTGACTTTGGACCAGCTGCGCTGCCCTGAACATGTAAGAGAGAATCAGCAAGTCTGGAGCCATTAGACACACGAACAACACGAATCTTACCATCAACTTTGGAGTCATAGGACTTTGTCGTACATACTCTGGTCCAGATGAGTTCCAATCTTGATGCATTGATTGTTCATCTTTCTTCTCACTCTTGGTAGAAGATGTTGAATCACTGGATGACGCAGACGAAGATGTACTTGAAGAAGAGGTTGAGGAAGTCGGTATACTTCGTCTTTTCGTTGGGGCACACTTTTCTTAGGGGTTTCCTTTGCCCATGTTTCTCCATCTGATACAGGAATCTGCAGGCCAATGAGCTGGCAAAACGAATTGACCATGAATCCATCCACTAGCACATCCTTGAACCTGAAAACAAGCCAACAACTCAGCAGCCCTCTTGTCAATGGTGCTTCAGAGTACAGTCTGCAAGCAATCTGAAAACAAACTTTTGTTCGTGTCGACGAATCTCTGATTCTTGCCGGCGAGCTAAAGATGCTCAGCAATGACTTCAATTGGCTGTTCAAACCTCTCTACGGCGCGCGGCTATGTTCCTGGTAGTAGGCGAGGCCGAACCCATGGATGACGACGGAACAGTATTTGGCTGATTGTTCACGGCCGCTTTCTCGTAGAGACAAGCATGGGTTTCAGAAAACCATGCCGAGCACCAACTTCCCAGTATTAACTTCGGCCTGAATCGGTCGTTTTCCAGCACCAACGCCACAACACTAAGGATGACGGTGAGCGGCTACGTTCTCGACAAGACTCCATGCTGAAGAGGTCAGGTTAAGAAGAGGGAACAGCTGCAGCACAGAGAGCTGTGATTGCATAAACCCCTTCAACGCTCATACTCAGCATTCAAAAGGATACACACATATTGATAGGAAGCAAGAACGCACCAATACAGATGTAGATCACAGATGAACTCTCAAACTCTGAACAAATGTTCCTGACTTTACATCATGTCCTCACTTTTCACGAGCAGTGTCAGCACAACGTAGGCTGTATTGTTGAACTTAAAAAGATCGGAGAATTCCAGAAGGATCAAGCTCACTAGATGAAAGAACCAACACTCCAGGTGCGAAGATGCACTGCATGATAGATGTGAAGAAGAGTTGCACAGAACAAAGTATAAGTAGAAAGCAATACAATTACTACACTACGTGACGAAGGCCAAGAATTGCCAGCAGATGACATCTTCTTATCTGATCCTGTTCAGATATCGCTGATTGCAGTAGCAGCAAGCAGCACTGTGATAATCTCTGGACCCGAGATCTTAGATGATTTTATGGAAGAGTTTTTAGGATTTCTGGAGCCCTGGCAGTTACCTGCATCAACTCATGGCGCTTGCTTTCGCCAATCGTCTGTTTCAAACGCTTGACCCAGGCATTGATATTCTGTTTGTGTCCAATACTCTGATTGAGTAGGACACGATTTCCAAGACGTTCTGGGTCCATAGCACGATCCATAAGATCATCTTGCATGACACATGGTAATGGTGCCTGCCTGTTTCTGAAGCAGCCGACGATGCTTGGCCGGCTGAGGGCCTTCGGAACTTTTGCTGTTTCGGGGGTGCCCAAGTGGCCTCGCCAAAATACAGAAGCTTGAAAAAGGCTCGCACGAAGAACGAAGGGTTCATGCAAGCATAAACCCGAAATTTTCAAGCTTTATGTCTCGATGGAGCAAGCCAATGGTGCGCAAGTGACAAATGGCATCACACATGGGCCGAACCATCAACACAAGTTTGGCTTCTGTGAGGCGACCGTGCCTGAAGAGCATGGGGCCGAGGTCATCACGTCGTAGCAACTCCATGCAAAGATACGGCCGCTCTTCTTCGTCATGATGCATGCCGTAGCTGCGCACCAATTGGGTGTGCGCGCACAATTGGAGGAGATCGACACTCCCGGGCCACATCACCATCAGGGAAACTCCAACCACATCACAAGTGACATTAAACCGGTGAAACGACAACGACAACAATGCGATTCTCCCGAGCCCGAAGCAATGCCACTGCTTGCATCAAGTGGAGCTAAGCTCTACACTTCCGTGCGGTAACCTTTCCTTCTAGAGAGGGAACTGAACATGTTGGCAATCTTTTGTGCAAGAGTTTAACCCGAAGATCCGTTCGCCTTTTGTGCGTGCTCTTTTCATAAGGTCGTCTCCGGGCTGCGGATGTGCAGATTCTCGCAAGTCACATTTGGAGCTCAATGTTTTACTCCGCTCTTCATTCGCTTGGGCAACAACAGGCAATGTAGAATGTCGACTTCGTGGCCATGCAGCTCTACGTGTTGTTGAAACTGTGCCTGGTTGAAACACTGAATGATACTGAATGTTACACATCCAGGAGCCTGTCTGTTTCACGTATCACTTGCATGTATCCACGCTTGTTGCTTAAGGTTCAAGCAGAGAACGATCTACAGCTGTGCGCCTGGCCTGTAGTACAAAGAGACTCCTGCATTGCCTGTGTTCCCGTTACACGCCTAGGTTACATCTCGGGGGGCGGGGGTGGCAGCGGGGAGGGGTTGCTTTCATTTGAATAAGAACATAATAGGAAAATATGAGCAAACAAAATGATAAATATGAAAACCATATGAAAATCATAATATGAAAAATATGCCGCGAAATATGATTCTGATATGCTTTGTGTTCCGTCTGGCCTAAGTGAGACCAAGAACCCCGCTCCAGAGCCAAACCATTTCATGTTCTTTTCACATCTGTTTATGAAAATAGTTAGGGAGCGAATAGGTGCCCAGGACACATCATAGAGGACAAAACGGCTACAGGAGGCTGCGCTCAAGGCTCCTCCACAAAGGTGTCCACTTTGGGGCGGGCGAATATGGAAAACTGAAAACTTGCCGAGGGCCGTCCAAAACCATATCTTTTTAATATTTTTCTATAAAAATATTTATTCAAGGAATCCTGGTCTTGCAAGACTTCAACAGTCTCAGCACTAAGGTACATCTGCCCCTAGTGGGAATAACGTGAACAACAACAGACCATACCTCAGGAGCCTCGGCAAATTCAAAAGAAATCACTAGCTGCCGGGCACTGAAGGTTCGCACAGGATTGCATACTAACTGCGCATGCGCAGAGTCAAGTTGACTCAGCAATTGCAAAATAACGCGGCACTAATTCACTCATCGCTCGCACCTTCTCAGTCAGACCCATCTCCTTTTTGGCAAGCTTTGATCAACAATTACAGCATGTGTCGTAATTTTGATCAGAGATGCCCAGAAAGAGCAGCAAAGCTTGCCAGTGGAACACGGCAAAGTTCCACGTAGTGTTCAAGCTCTGTCTCGGTACGCAATTGCTTGCTCAGGCTTTGCTGAGGTGTTGTCCCACATAACACACTGGCAGCTTTCACAATGAGGGATCGCAAAGGCCCCAAACACCGAGTTGGCGCGGCTGCGACTGGCGGTGCGATGGCCTTCCACCCCGGTGTGATTGAGGTTATCTTGTGCGGTTAACAGAAGATGTTGCCGAGCAGCCTATGACGATTTCACAACTTGATGACTTGACTCATTGTAAGAGAAAGTTCATTTTGAAGGATTTGCCTACGGAACAGGACACTCTTGCAGAGCACCGGTGCACAGTGCACGCTTCCATGCAAGATGTCTTCAGTCGCATGCCGACTTGGAACAAGACAAACACCGTTGGTGCACTGCAAATGTATGTTGACGGATCGCTTGAATCTGGCGGTCGAAAAGCTGGCTGGCTTGTTGTCGGGATCGGAGTCGTGAGATCGAATTGGCAATTCGTCGGGCACTTCGCGGACCAGGTGTATGCAACAATGCAACGAGTCATATGCAATGGCTCGGCAATGACAAGAATAGTGCGCACGTCGCACGGCATGTGAAATCGTGTACGATGCGACTTCTGATGACGGTGCGGCCCCAGGCATGTTTGAGTATCAGGCAGTGGCCGCGCTCTCACAAGCACGTCACTGGCAGTTCGCGCGTGGCTTCGCGGAGTGCGGCTGGGATTCCAAAGCCGCTTTCAGGATGCCATGCTTTGTCGCAGCCTTAGACAAGTCGGCAAAAATTGTCTGAGATGGTATCGGCTGGGACCAAAAAGAAGCACAGCGACTGCAGTTGCACATGCAGGCTCTTGTCGGACTGTGGGGGTGAAGGCTGGTGCAACGACCCCGCTAGGCGACGCTACGCGAGTGGAACTGTTATGTGTTGTGCTGATATAAAGCAAGATACGTGCCCACGAGCAGATCTAGGCCTCTTCGAGCACGAAAGAACAAGCGGTGCGCTGTTGCAGAATGCAACGCGCAAACACAAAAACAACTAAAGCTTGAGGGACAAGCCGAGGCCAACGGAAGCTAGACGGGATTGCGCGCGCAGGAAGACACCAGGAGAAAGAAGGCATCCTACGCTGACCACAGCAGAACAACTGTCAGGAGGAGGAAGGCTTGATGCAAGCAAGAAGTGCGATGCGATACACTGCATGACCATGCTGGTGCAGCGAGCAGAGGAATTTCGGTGAAGACATCGAGCACCATGCAACTCCTACCATGAATTCCTACCATGAACATGATCCGTGGAGAATCAAAAGAGGAGGGAAGTTTGATGCAATCCTTGCCACTGTAGCGAGAATTGCAGGAAGAATAGGGAAGTCTGATGCCAAGCATCATGTTGCGCCTACGGGGACTCTCCCCTAATACTGCTCTACAGTAGACTAGACGCGCGGGCCTCAGTTCGAAAACGCTGCGCAACCCTCGCCTACGACTCGGAAGACTTATTGATTTTCCCATCTTCCCTGTATAAAAAAATCAGTTCAACCACCGGAATTCCGGCACAAAGAAACAGGCAAGGGTTTTCCAGACCTTGGTCGCCCTGGTCTGCCCTACTGCGCCGACAAAACTCAAGGGCTTCGTGACATGACCCGTACATCTAAAACTAGCACGCGTATTTACACATTTACTGCACTCAGACAACCCAGCAACCCCTGGCTGAGAAAAAGTCCTTCTCCTTCGCGATAAGCAGTAGCCTCAACTTGGTCGAAGCAACAAGGCCACTTTTGAGTTCACAGTCCCGCCTGCTAAACTCTGTAGGCATGGATGCCAGCGTCTTGTAGTCGCCCTGTGCTCCGAAGGGCCAAGGGAAGACGCAGGAGGGCAGGCGAAGAGACGAATAACTGCAAGACTTCAAGCACTAGCAGCACTAGATAGCACTAGCACGTGGGGATGAACCTTGCACATGCCCCCCTGTTGGCCAAGAGCTTCATTGCAATTGCTATGCATCAGAATCTCGATTTAGAAATCTCATTGCCGAAATCTTGCAGATTCAACTTCAGAGGCTTTCCGAGAGTCATGGCTCCATACTTTTGCGCCCTTCGCGAAGTCTTAGCAGATTCTAGACTCTTACAGGGATGTGGGCGGAGGGCCTCCGTCTCTTCTTGTTGAGCTTGTTCATCATACGACTCTTCTTCTCCCAGGCTTAAGGGGCTTGTCAAGCCCCGCTTAAGGCCGCGCACCTTTCGCAGGGTGTAAAAGTTTTTGAACGTAACCGACGGAAACTATTTTGGCACACTTCTCGTTTGACTACTAATGGCCTCTACCATTGTGGAAAGCCTCCCCGGTTACTACTGTTCAAGAAAAAGTCGTAACAACAAAGGCAGATATCCTAGCATAGGTTTCGTCGACCTCACTACCTCTGCAACTTTATGCTTCACGAGGGAGTGTACTACGCGGTAAAGCATGCACACAAGACATGCAACGCGAACATGACAACAAGCGTATTCAGTGCAGTGCACATTTGTTCAACGTGGGTTCTGGCAGTTGGTCTCGCACTGTCTCACTATCACGAGGGACAAGGTCCGACATCATCGAAAGTGATATTGTAGTAGTACTGGATGGGGTTGACGCCCAGCCCCATCCTGGTCCGAGGCCTGGGAGCCGGAAGCGGGTCCAAGAAGCGTACTTAAGCTCCTGGCGCTTGTCTGAGAACAAGTACTCGGAGGTATCCCATTTGCCCTTCACGTAAGGCTCAGGGAAAACCTTGGTCTCAAACCAGCTGAGGAAGGCGTCGCCATCAATGGAGTGGGCAGTGACCGCTGCCGCGATATCAGGCCATGGTCCGAAGACTGACTTACCATTCCTTTGCCAATCCTCCGGCACAGCATGTTCCTTCGTCAGCCAACCAGCCATCTGCTCCGGCGTCCACAACCGCCAAGGATCGTTCTGGATCTTGGTGATACTGGCAATCTTGAAGACAAGGTTCGGGAGCAAGAGCCATTCCTGCTCACGAAAATTCCACTGCGTGACATCCTTGGCATAGCATGTGTTGAAAGTCAGGAAGGTTGGGAAGGCCTGTCCCTGCTCGAGGCAGTTATAAGCACAAGTCTCCGGCTCACTCTTTGGAGTCATGAACCCCAGGGCATGTGGTTTAAGCGAAGTCGTTGACTGAAACCATGGAAAGCTGATGGTGGAGCCGGAGTCCAAGGCCGCCTGCATGTCTCGGAATTGTTCAGCAGACGTCCAGCCGCCGCGAAACAGCTGCGCCATGCCCGTGACAGGCAGCTTGTTCAGGACGTCGCCCAACTTTGCCTCGAAGAGCAAGATCTCCCGAACGAGCGCAGCTTTCCCTTTCTTATTATCTGCGCCGAACTGCTCAAAGTTCGCAGGCAGCCGGCCGTGTCCGAGCTGCCCCATGGGACGCGAGTAGTCGTAAGTGCCGAGGTAATCGTTCAAAGTCTTAATCTCGTTGTTTGAGAGCTTCCGACCTTGAAAAGATGGATTCCACCAGCTCAAGGCCCTCCAAGCATCCCCTTGGACTGTGTCGGTTCCGAGAACGACCTCCTGATCACAGAACTGGACCTGAACCCCTGTTGAGACGGCAGTCACCTTTGCTTTACGAAGGTTCTTGTAATCACAATCTTCTGTCTTCATCACCGTCTGCGGCTCTAGGGGGTGAGAAACAGCCGGAAACCCACTCGTCCGCACTGCGGAGGCCCGCCAAACACCAAGCAGTACTAGCAACAGGCCGGCGCAGAGCGAGGGCGGCATTGAGGAATGGGATGTGGGGTTGGCAATCAAGACTCTCAGCTTGAGAAACTCGGACAGGCTGAGGCGGGTGCATACATTGTAAGTCAGATTGCCAAAGGGTTCAGTTAGTTACTTCAGTTCTTTCTCCGCAGGATCCTGCAGGGCAACATATGGGATCATACTACCTGGTCTCTCTCTCTCGCTCGCTTTCTCTCTCACGGACTGCGACACGGATATGTCGTTGTGCGCATGTATCTGCAATGAAATGCGACCACTGGAACTACCGAACCTGCAAGGACTTCATGTGCAGCGTCCATTCATGAGATTTCTGCTTTGCCGAGCTGGGGTAGTTGTTGCAAGTTGTGTGTGTGTGTGTACATCATCGTCCGCATGGCCATGTTGTATTGCGATAGCAGATAGTAGCTGGACAGAGCACTTGCACCACGAACAAGTCTCCATTCAGCATGAGCAAACGAGGAATAAACTGAGCCAAGACCGTATGCAATGCTCCATAGACGGACGACTCAAGCCAGCCAAATGTTCCACACAACCACTTGAACGACCACGAACCATCAAGACCACGATCGAGCAGGACTGTGCGGAACCGCGAAGAAGGGTCCTTCCACCTCAAGCACGTGTTGTAATGAATGCAGGGGTGTTCCGAGAGTTTCGGCCCTCAGCACATGTTCCCGCAGGACCATCGGAAAAAAGGACTACCACCGTTCCTTGTCAGTATAAATTGGATAGAGCTTCGAGGTACAAGGCAGGACTGTGAAAGACTTTCTGCAACATCCTCAAAACCCACCTCTGACAAGAGCCGGCACGTCCCGGTCTACGACAACGACTCCGGTTTACGTGGTCGAAGAACTTCATGAACGGCTCCTCTTCTCAGTCAATTGAGGCCACCCGCCTGGGAACTCGACAACCACTCAGGTACATAAAGCTTCAGGGTTTGATATGAGATAGCCAGCCGCAAGGAGTGCAGGGCAGCCAAGTGCTCCCGATTCGGGTGAAACAGTGGGGATGTCCAGAATCCAGAGAAAACGCGAAGCAATGTATGGATGAACGAAGCTTCATCATACTACTACTTGTAATGAATGCGGCTGCGGCACGGAGACAGACAACGAGAGAGAGGAGCGAAGATACAGGATAAGAAACATCCAGACACGAGGCGCGGTGTTCACTGCTGCTCTACGCCAGCCTGTTCGAAAACGGTTCCATTTCGAAGGACAACGATGCTGTCCATCCTCGGCTTGGTTCAGATGAGAACGTTGTGGTTCACGCAGAGATCGGGTGCCCAGGCGGACCGAGGACAGAGAGAGTCTGCGTTGCCAGGACCACCGTCCTGTCTTTGGCCTTCCGAACCTCTTGGAAAACAGAAAACGCTTCTCACACAGGCACTCTGGTTCCGGGCAGGCACCAAGTTGGAGAGAGCCCGCTTCGCTCTTTCGAGCTCCATGGCAAGAAACGGTTCATCCAGCAGCAAGATCTCGGCCTGCCAGCTTCAATTCGCCAGAGATGTGGTGCTGGCTCAAAGCCGCCTCGACATACAGCGCACGGGCCAGCTGGAGAGCGCCTAGTGCAGCAGCACCTAGGATGAGCTGAGGCTCTCCCAGCGCATGCAACCAGAAATGCAACGACTGGGGCTTCTGGCTCAATGCTTCCGGAAGGCTGCTGTCGCCAACTTCCAAACCGGGGAGGTCCTCTGCTCGTCAGCACGAAGCGCAGCAACATGCAGCCCGTGCTCCGCAGAGTGTTTCATAATCACTCACACAGGGCAGAGAACGGATAGGTTGCCTACATTGTCTACCATAGTTGATCGGTTAAGTTGCCTTGCAAAAATTTTGGGTTTCCGGTTCGAGCGGGGCAAAAGGCATGCAACGCTGCTCTTCAGCGGATCTGAATCGCACAGCGTTGGCGAAGAAACCAAACAAGTGCAGATGTCACCATGCCATTGAAATTCATACCATGTGGATCTAAAGCTGCGACACGAGAGGAGGACGACAGGATGAGTTGAAGCCAGATCCATACATGCCTGGTGGGCCGCGCTTTCTCCCACTGTTCTCACATCGGTGTCGAAGTCTTGCAGTATAGACTTCTTTCGACGTCGTTAATTAATCGATATCCCACATTCCTGACTGGAATGTCTCTGAGATCTCTCGCAGACAGAAAGCACAGGAGAGAGACGGCAGATGCGATGGGTTCTGGTGAGGCAAAGGAAGTGGACCCTTATCTCCATGCCGCTTGGATGCTATCGAGCTCGACACACAGGATGCCGATGCTGGGCTCAAAAACAGTCGGCGCCTGGCTGTCTGGTCCCTGTTGCGTGTGCGTCCTTGGTCCTTGGGTCGACGCCTGGGAGAGTTACTCCCGGCGTCAAAGCTTACGGTGAAAGAGGCTGGGGTCGACGAAATACCAGCCGCCCCAAGATCCAGAGAGACGGATCAGAGAGCAGGCGCCGGTTAGGCATGTGGCTGATCCCCTCAAAATTGACCGCAATTCGGCGGGAGACATAGCATCCGAACAAATCTAGACACCCACGACAACCCTTTTGACTGAACCTGTCGACATGTCATGGTGGCAACATGTCGAAGAATCCATCGGCCATCACCAACATGCATTCATCTACCATGCCTCCGGATCGATTCGGTGGAAAGGCAGCTCCAGCCTCCCCATGAACGTCCTATCATTCCATCAAGACTCGATCGGCCGCGAGGAAGCATACTCTACATGCAGAGCCGAGATCCACAGGTACCGCATGGCCAGTCGATCGTATATGTTCATACATACGGTCGCCCTCTGGCCGAAGATTCGCTTTGAAACTTCTTTCCTTGGGTGTTACTTCGATCTCCAGCCGTGGCATGTGCTCCTTTTTGTGGTCCTGTGATTGCAAGGACTCGATGTGATCTCGAGCCTCTTGTTTTTTCGCCCGGAGTTCGGCATTGTCCTCGGTCAATCAATCGAGGCATGAAGAGCGAAGAGTTGTTATTTCGTACGCATGTCTCCTATAAACTGTTAGCAGGGCTAAGACTTACCAGCTGAGGGCCTGTTTGAGGAAGGACAGCGGTCCACTTGAGGCTGAGGATGCTGAGGTTGAAAGCCCCAAGCAATGAAAGTTGCCCGCCCGCCGCGTAGGCAGGCGAATGGCTGAAACAGCTCGGCTGTGCCAGTTCCAATCTGGTTGGCTCGACGGACGGTAGCTGGAAGATAGTACGCGTGTTTCTTGCCTGTGCGAGCTATCTACACTCTACACTTAACACTGCCGTGCGCTTGGAGATGCGCGGAAATGCGCGGAACCCTTGATTTAAATACATAAGCCACCGAATAGCTACAGGAAAGCTACAGGCAAGCCACAAGAATGCTACAGACAAAGCTACAGGGAGGCGGTCGAAAGCCACGACAAAGCTACAGAAAAGCTAGAGGATCTGCACAACCCAAAAATGGGTTTAGGGGTTAAAAAAACGGGTTACCCCCGGTGGGCCCCCTATTTTTTCCACCCCCT
>CAJNJA010004414.1:0-18055 GCA_905231915.1 Symbiodinium necroappetens | reverse complement strand
TCCTTCCCCCATAGCTTGCTGCAAAAGAAGACCCTGCGGATGGTCCTTCCCCAATAGCTTGCTGCAAAAGAAGACCCTGCGAATAGTCCTTCCTCAATAGCTTGCTGCAACTCAAACTCAACTGAAGGTTCGGCCAAACCTTTAAAAAAAAACCGTTTGGCCAAACCTTTTAAAACAAAAAACCCTTCCGCCCGGTACAGCGCATGTGAGTTGCCACAACACTATCGTCTTGGACTTAACAGGAAGTCTCTGAGCGCCAATCTCGTTTAATATTTTCAATTTCAGGGCTGGCGATGCTATGGGACTTCCCAAAATGCTTCCGACATCACCCTGCGTCAGGTCCAGAGTATGCTGCGAACCCAGTGGGCTACTTCGGTACGTAGCTCTTGGGGCTTCAGGTTCTCGGGGAGTTTAGGGTCTAGGGAGGTTAGGGTCAAGGGTGATGCATAGCCCGCCAAATCACGGCAGAGGAGCTTAGTTGCCGAGCTCATAAGCCTCCGAAAGTTCGAACTCCCAGTTCTGTATTGGATAACTATGAAAAAAGTATCCCCAGAAGTGTAAAAGTATACGAACTCTGCTGCTAAGGGAGTCTTCTCTGACAAGGCTTGGAACTTGGATTTCAGGGAGCCCCCGCAGACATCTAGTGAAGCCGCCGACGCTGGACTGGGTCGTGGCGGTTCTTGGCCATGCTGTTTGTGCTTATCATGTTATGACCTGTTATGATACCCTGAACCCGAAACCCTAAACCCTGAATCCTAAATGGTTATGATGTTATGGCCTGTTATGATTCAGTATATAGCTACAGGCCCGGCGCCCTATACGTGATACTGTTGATGACATAAATCCTGCATGACCTTAACGACCCTAAACTATGGGAATTATGGTATATATTCCTTATTATGGGCAATGCAGGATTTATATCATCAACCGTAGGTTTTTTTTTCAATGTTGGGCCAGCACGAGCTCAGGTCGCTTGCCGAGAGCGAAAGCGAGGCCCATGTGTGCAGATTGCTTAGGGTTTAGGGTTTAGGGCTCTTTTCTCTGATTCTGATGCCTTGCAGTTTCGCCCTAAACCCTAAACCCTAAAAGGATCCCCCCCCCAAGCGTAAAGCAAAGCTACCGAGCCTCGGCAGACTCGGCCCGGCGATGACACGGATGAGGGCCCGTCTCGTGGTGTCCTCAAATTTGGGACTTTCCGAAAATAAGGTGTACCTTTTTTGGGGGTCCTTATAATAAGGATCCTACTATGTAGGATACTATATTAGGGTCCCCTATTTTCGGAAACCCCCATTTGGTTGGGGATTCCAAAAAGGCCAAAGGTTGAGTGTTTCGGAGTGTAGGATTGTCCACGTGGATTCGTGGGTGTGGGTTTTTTTACTAAGAAGCCGGGTCGAAGATCAACCACTTCATGCGGCGCTGGCTGCGAATTGTGCAGAGTTGATGCGAGTATAACCCTGACCTCTGCATTCTAAAGCTAAACCCTAAACTCACGCTGACCGCCGAGGCACGACACTGTTCTCCATGAGTGACATTGACCAGGAGCTATGGACATGCATTCAGCAGAAGTCGCCATCTATCTTCTGCTCGTGTTTCGCCGTTTCCCGTGATCCGGCATCGGGGCTATCGTTCAACTGCGATGCCGAATCCGATGGGTTTTGAGCTCAGAGACTCTAGGCGTGATACACTGTTGAAGTGTACAGCAGGAGCAGCTGTCACTGCTGAGCTGCCAGCTCTATAACCCCCTAGCGCCAACATCGCCAGACACTCATCCCTAAACCGCGCGCCGGCGGGCCTTTCAAGCAGGAGATGTGCAGCGCCGAGGGCATCTTGAATCAGGCCCTCGGGTCCGAAGGGATGGATCGTCGTGCCCAAGGACTAGGAAGCTGTGTATACATAAGACATACATACGTACACACACACACATACATACATAACTTTGTAGAAATACGAACAGATATGGGTATGTACGTAGTTCATGTATTTAGAGATACAATACGTGCACATCCGCCCGCTCTCTTTCGACCTGTCTTGCCTGCGTATGTCTGTATGTATGCATGCATGTACGCATGCATGTATGTATGTATGTATGTATGTATGTATACTGTATACATGCATGCTTCAGATTATGGATTGCATTGCAAGGTTGTAATCCAACCCAATTTATGTAATGCTTTCGTATGTAACATCATGTAATGTAACTCATTGCAACGTAGCAGGAAAAATGCAAAATGCGAACAGTACCATGTAATGCAATGCTATGCAAGGTTATGTAAGGCAGTTGATGTAAGATAATTCAAGTTAAAGCAAAGTGCAATGTACTGATTGATGGAAGAGCCATGCTTGATAACAAGGATCCTACTTGGAGGTTCATGGGTAGTTATAAGTGGGGTTATAAGTATGGTAACTATAATTATAACCCATATTACGGGACTTATAACCCCACTTGTTATAACTACCCATGAACCTCCAAGTACTATGGTGGCTTTTCAAGCAAGGGGTTTGTAAACCAGTGTTTTCAACCGAAGGTGTCTTCTACAGAGTGACCTTTTTATCCTTTGCACCTGGAAATCTGGATCTTCGATCTGGGCATTGGCTTTTTCTCATGAGAGCTCTATCACAAAGAGCTCCGCATGAGAAGTCACGAAGCTTGTGCCTTTGGGCTCCGAAGGAAGTGTTGCGCAACCCTGAGCAAGTGTTGCGGCCAGGTTGACATCGAAGAAGCTTACGATGATGATTGGACTGCGGCGGCCCTTGTTAGTGAGTGTTGCGAGATGCTGAGAGTCTGAACGGGATATTGGTTGTGGGATGTTGTGGGTAATTATCTGGTTCTAACCCACTCCAAAGCCCAAAGTCCACACCCCTGTTCCGTGTATGCCCGTTCTTCCCCAAAATCCAGAACATGAATCTCGACACCCCGCACCCACACACTCTCGTGACCTCCAAACCCAGCCCGCCCTTTTGGCTGCTCTCAGGTTCGACCTCCCCCTGCGGAGTGGCATCCTCCTCGCGGCGAGGAAGACGCTGAGGCCGACGCGAATATGTGGGCTCTTCTAGGCTATCCCGGGCTTTCCCCGGAATCATGTTTGTCTCGGGGGCTTGAGGGTGTCTGTGCGGTCTGATCTGAAGTCCTCCTTTTGCGGGGCGGGTCCTTTCCGGCATATGCAAAACGACGCGGTTTCCAGCAGCCTCTACGTGCCGTTGACCGAAAGCATTGCCTGCTGCGGGTTCCTCAAGATCATCCCCCTCTGGACGCTTTGTTGAAAACAGCAGGAGCAATGAAGACCTGAATGCCTTTGGGCCAGTTCTTGGACCAGGGGCCCTTCTTCCCGAGCCTGCCTTCCGGCTCGCAGGGGTAGTTTTGTCCTTCGTCCTTCACACCTATGTAGAACCCCTGAAAGTGTGATCGACGTCAGGCCCACCACGGATACGCGTCGAATTCCTGGGGCGAGGGCCCGTCGGAGTCTCAAATATCTGGAAATCAGAGGGTTTAGGGCCTGTCGGTGGGCGCTGCCGCGCCTGCTGCCCTTTCAGGAAGTGTCCCGAACCTACCCGGGCCCTGAGTTCGAAGACACCGAACTAGGGCAGCATGACCTGCTGAGGCCTGAGAGCTCTGCCTTGCAGGTGGCCGGCTGAACCTGAGCTCGCGGCATACATAACTCTAGCTCCCGAGCAGTGCTTCTGCTCTTGCGTCGACGGCTCTCAGAGCAGTCCTAGATCTGCAAACTGGCTGTCAGGAGGAAGGCTGCAGGTTCAATGAAGTCGTCATTGCTGCACCCCAAGCACTTACATCCCTCAGAACTAACAACAAAACAAGCCTGCTCATACCTGAGCACCACATGTGGCACCTGTTTCTCCCTGTGTGCATACGAACAAACGAACAGCCAACCAACCAAACACACCAACCAACATGCATGCATGCATGCATGCATGCATGCATGCATGCATCCATCATGCATACATGCATACATACATGCATACATACATACTCTATACATATATATATATGTATATAAGAAATTTCAGATATTCAGGTACAGGAGCAGACACATGTATTTGCATTGCAGGCATGCATGTATGCACATGCACACACACACTGTCTCTCACACGCATGCGCCCATGTGTACATGAGTATCTATCTATCTATCTATCTATCTATCTATCTATCTATCTATCTATATATATATATATGTCTGTGTGTGCACGTATGTATAGCTTATGCGAATTCTCTGATTATGGTCGCACAGTGCGCACGTGGTGATGGCTGCGTGGTGTACACGTGCCTGTGTAGAAAGACATCAGCGCAAGCACTCGCACAGATAGATGCCTACGCGTAAACATAAGCACATATTGTAGAAGTAGCCTCGAACTGAGCAGTCAGTTGCTGCAGTTGCTGCAGCGAAGCAGATTGTAGTTGATCGGCGCTCGCTGGCAGCCCGAAGACCGAACCTCGTGACCCGAGGGCAGCTCGGGTGAAGATAGGGATCCCCTATTGTCGTTTTATTGAGGGTCTCTATTCGGGTCCTCTATTGAAAATGCACAGACGGCTGAGTCGGATCACATCCCAGGTGTCTAGCACACAAGGATATGCAAGGTAAAGGAGATGATTTGCGAGCATTTCGTACTGGAGCTGGACGTACTTGCGAGGCTGGGGCAGTGGGCAGCGGCATGTCGGGATTCGCTTGCAGCTTCACTTCAGGTAGCAAGCCGCCATGCGAATGGTTGTGTTATTCGTGATTTTTTGCTGAGTTCGGGAGCCCTGGAGATCTTCAGAACATCCAGAGGTATAGATAGATAGATAGATAGATAGATAGATAGACAGACAGACAGTTAGATAGATAGATAGATAGATAGATAGATAGCTATATATATATACACATGCGAAAGCATGTGTGATGGAAGGCACACTCGCGTTTCTCACTCATTCCTCATATTCCGTTCGTGAATGCATTTGTGCAAATCATACATACGTTGCACACCTGTACCTTCTACATAGACACGTAGCTGTACTTACCCATGCAGCCTCCAGTACATTCAGGTGTGGATGCCAGCGTTGCCTGCGTGGATTGTTAGATGTGCGACAGCGTGAGCCTCCAGGCTAAGACGCCTTTGACCCTCACAGCAGGATCTCCCCCGGATCAGACGCCAAGCCAGTAATACTAAACGGTTGAGGCATCGTAGGGCTGACGTAGAGCTTCGGTCGACTCCTTTCACTGAGCTCCTTCCTGGTTCGGGGGAGCCTCGCATCTTCCGCTCATTTGCCGTGGTTTTGTTGGGACATGCTGCACAAAACAGGAAAGGCTCCTCGATTGCACCGGCTTGATCGGGGAGCAGATCGATTTTAGGACTTGTTTCGAGCAGAGGTTGGATTTTTTTGTTACAGCCTGGACTGCGTCTCTTATCTGCCACACACTTGATGATGGTTTCGCTCGGCCCATCCGGGCTACTCGTCTGAGTAAGATGGCTCTTTGGCTACTAGTAGTAGTAGTAGTAGTAGTAGCAGCAGGCTTACCAACACGTCAGCAGCAAAAAGTCATTGTCATGTCAGGTGATCAGAACTAGTTTTCGCGAAACCTAGCCCTGCCCGTCATAAGCAACTTAGATTGCTGTTGCTCACAGAACCCCCGCACCCTGTGGCCCCGTTTTTCCTGCAGCCCCATGGAGTTGCGCAAGCCTGCCGGGAGGAACCTTGTCCGCCAGAGTTGAGTTGAATACGACATGCATCCGAAGCTTCGTGCGTTCACAATTCTTTGTGAACGGCACCGTGAGATCTAAACGGCCTTCGAGCATGACTGAGGTATCGCATGTCCTCGCTCCTCTCCAGCCAACGCTGCTGGACATTCAATTTTCAGAGGATAGTGAGAGGCGGGGAGTCGGAGGGTTTGTCGATTTAGTGAAGGCTGCCCAGCTTTTCAGAAACGGCCTCGCAGCGGCCAAGGCTGCATGTCGACTGTTCGCACAAGGCAGGCACTTCTCGCCATCGAGCGCTTGAGATTGTTAAACCGTGCAAAAACTGCCTGGAACTTGTGTCGTATCAGATGGGCACATGCTGGGCCATTCAAGAACACACGTGGTGAGGTGTTGGCTACGGCTGAAGGACAAGATGCGGATTTGTTGAACCGCTTCTCTAGCGTTCTCTCATTCTAGATGGTGTGGGTTCTCCTTACGGGGGAGCCCTAGCCCCTTTTTGGTACAGACGAGGGGAAAGGAGATCGGTCGACCAGCAACCGCCTCCTCCGAGGCTTTCAGAAGCCCCTACGCCGGCCACCGCACGTCGTCGGCACTCCTCGCCAGCCTCGCCGGAAGCCCTGCAAGAGTTTCAGAAACTCAGAGACGGCGAGGGCCATGAATCGGAATACTTATGCAGGGCGCTTGTGCCTGACTGAGGCTGACCAAGTCGCCCAAGCTTCAAACCTATAGTGTGCACAGGCGTCGTCGTAAGCTGCAGCCGGAATCAGACAGCCTGCAGCAGCTCCCACGTGATGACCCTTGCAGCGGCGATTCCGAGGTGATGGAGACGTGGGGGATGCCTTCCAAGGCCCCGACAGGATTTCTTTGTAAAGCGCGGAATCGCATTGGTGTTCGGCTTCATGACGGGGGCACTTCGGGCCAAACCGGCATCAGCAAGATAGCGTGCCAGCATCATTCTTTCTATTGATGGGGCCCTTCTAAGATGAATTCTGCGAGCCAAAGGCTGAAAACCGTAATATAAGCGTCCGACTAATTGGTAGCTATACCATTTTTCCACACTCATACTATTTCCCCCATTGTGACTATACTCTATCATCCCCAGAAAGTCCTTGCCTTATCTTCGTGTAACCGTGAAGATCCGCAGCCTCGAGGCTTAGTCCCGGCTCCGCACGACTCCGAGGAGCCTGTTCTTTTCCGGTAGGGTTTACGTGAAGTTTGGGGTATACCTCCACCCTAAAATACTGCACCTCCCCTTTAAGGATGTATGCAATATATAAGGGAATCGCAGCAACGAGCCCTAACAACGCCTAACGAGGTGCTTGAGGTTCTACAGGGCTCAGGTTGGGTTTAGAATCTCCGGTCTCCGGTTCCGGTGGAGGAGAGTGGATCTAAGTAAGAACATCGAAGGAGCCTTGCCAGTATCCGCTAATGATTCGGTTTTCTCTTTCCTGATCTTGCTGGATCGCAAACGGGTTCGACTTTCGATGGCTTCTTCACACGATGGGTTTCGGGTTTGCAGCTTGTAAGCCGCACTTACAGCTCGTAAACATGATCTTTACCCACACTTAAGACTTGCTTAAGGCCTTCCACTCCACTTCCACATAACCCGAGACCATCGAGATCTGAAGCCGGGGAGTGTCCCAGCATCAGTACGTGCAAATTCTGGTTAGATTCATGCTATACCCGGCCACAGGCCGCTCGCAAAACGAGCACTATCAAGCAGTAGGATGGAGAAGGCATCCAACGAAACAAGTGAAGCTGGCGGAGACGTGGCCTGTTTCGCCGAGACCCTGAGTATTTTGTTTTTGTGTTCGCGTGCTCGTGTGTTCAGCTCTTCAAAGAATTTGAGGGCCCTCGAGCCGAAATTTTGAGGACGATGCGGACTGCAAGCTGATACCTGATATCATGAGCTTGGCTGGACCGGGGGGCGGAAGCCAGGCACCGCTCTTGCAGGGCTAAGGTTCAGACCTTTAAGACTTTAGGGTTTAGGGTTAAGGTTCAGACCTTTAAGACTCTAGGTGGATTGATTGAGCAGGCATCTTCGATTCTCATGGCGTCCGAAGGTTCGTTTGGCTCCCACAAGTCCTGCAATTACTCCAGACAGCCTCTGAAACGCCAAAACGTACTACGCGTTATTAGCTATAAACCCTGGCCCTCAACCCTAAACCCTAAACCCTGAATCCTAAACGCTGAACCCTAAAACCCTAAACCCCTAAACCCTGAACCCTATAAACCCTGAATCCTAAACCCTGAACTTAGAACTCTGAGCTCCAAATCCTAAACGGGTTGGAAGGTAAAGATGCTCGCATAGGTCATAGCTTTGTTCCGTGGGTTTGGCATTTATAGCTTGTAGGGTTTAGGTCTAGGTAGAGGCATTAAGATTGAAGTTGGGCATGGAAATCCGGATTTTATGCGAAGCGGCCGGTTTCAGATTCGTTGAGGGTCTCCTTCCGACGCATTTTTTTCAATTTTTTTCCACAGTGTGACAGCGTCAGGGCTGGGGGCCAAGTGCTCTCGTCGTTCCTAGCCAAGCCTGTCTGGGGCGTCTCCCGGCTCTGAGGGTTTAGGGTTGAGGGTTTATAGGGTTTAGGGTTGAGGGTTTAGGGTGTACAGGGTTTAGGGTTTATAGGATTTAGGGTTTATAGGGTTTAGGGCTCAGTTTATGAGGATGACAATAGTGACGATGATGCTGTTGCTAATCATTTGACGGCACTGCTACTGTTACTTGCACCTGTTCTTGAATCCAAGACGCATCAGGAGTAGCAGGTGTTCTTGCAGCAATCCCTAACCCCCCAGGTACCTACTATATAGCGTACTAGAGTTTTTAGGGCCCTATATAGTAGGTACCTGGGGGGTTAGGGAATTCTAGCTGGTTCAGCTTCCTTGCTTTGCAGGCGTGTTGTCCGGGCAAAGCTTCCCGACCGGACACCTGCTTCATGACGCATCGCTATGTAAAGCAGGCAGGCCCTGTTCACAAACCCTGGATGGGGGTTGTTAGGGTTCTTTTGGGCTTGGGGTTGGGGGATGTTGAAGGTGCTGCCTGGCGTGGGTCGATCGATCATTGTTCAGCTGTTTCGAAATTCGGCGATTGAATTGGTAGGACGCCCACACAAAAGGGAAGCTTACTCCTTGTCGCATGCTGTGCTTCTCCCGCTGAGTTGTCTCGTTTTGTGCGGAAGACTTGACCCTAACGCAGACCCTTCAAATGACAGGAAATCGCATACCTCTCGCGCCGCATCGACGAAGTCGGGCGCTACTTCGTGGTGCTCCGCTCAAAGTACTAGCCGGAAATTCCGAAGTCGAGTGTTATTGGGCTTGATCTTGCTCTTCCTCCTCCTCCTCCTCCTACTCCTCCTACTCCTCCTACTCCTGCTACTACTACTACTACTACTACAACTACTACTACTACTACTGCTACTACTGCTTCTACTTCCACCACTACTACGACTAACGACTGCTGCGACTGCAACTATTGCTGCTACTGCTGCTGCGACGGCTTCTGCTGCTTCTACTTCTAGTTCTACTGCTGATGCTACTGCTGCTCCCACTAACTGCCCAACAAGTACCAGTGTTGCTGTTTCTGGCTCTGCCTGCTTCTGCTTTGACGACGGGGGCTAATGGTTTGCTGCCACTGCTCTTTCTGCCAAGTGATCAACGGCTCTCGCCTACTGCGAAAGTTGAATGCCATAGTCAGGAACCGAAAACAGCGACGACAATGTAGAGAAACTCCCTCATGTATCACCAACAGTGTTGCCGCAAGTTGTTACAACCCTGATCAATGTCATGCTGCCTTCTTCTGGTCACGTTTAGGCATTACCATAGTGTTATCATGAGGCCAAATTTGATGCCCAAGACTGTTGGTAGTACTCCAATGCCATTTCTACTATGATGGCTATCCTAAACCCTAAGCCCTAAACCCTAAACCCTACCTTAACCCCAAATTACCTACCTCTTTAAGGACTTATATAAAGAATTCAACATAAGGAACCCTAAAAAGGTAGGTTCTTTGGGGTCCAGGGAAACCCTAAACCCTACTATCGGGCTTCGATGCTTCCGCCTTAAGGCCCTCGAGACGATGCTCGGCTCTGGAGCCCTGGGCCCCGTGCTGGACAGGGCCTTGAAGGACACCCTGGGTTTTTCTATGGGAATCGTATCAGTCGTTGCAGGGCGTTGCAAGCATACTAACTATATATGATCATAGCGGCACGACAGACAGTATCAGAGGAAGTAGTAGGAGATGGAGCTGGAGCAGAAGCAGGTGCAGGAGCAGCGGGAGAGGTGGGGCTTGAGCAGGAGCAGGTGCCGGAGTCGCTGCGTTCGTCGTGGTCGTAGTATCAGTGCTGAGAGTAGGAACAATGGCTGGAAAAAACGCATTCTTAAGCGTAGCCACGTGGAAAAACGGTCCCTAAGAGCTTTGCTCAGAAGAACGCAGGAGCTGGAAGGTCACCTTCAGCACCCCGAGAAGCTTGAAGATCCGGAAGAGGTCCTGCGTGGTCTTTCGTCGTTCTTGGCAGGGCTTTCTGAATGGCCTGTACTGGGTTTTTGTTGGCAGGATTTTTGCGCGGACCTTGCCCGGTCCGATTTGTGTTTCAGGGTGTGCATAACAGAATGTCATGGTCTGCTGCCCTCGGTGATGTGGGGCCGACGGCAGTCTGTGTTCCCGTGACGCTACTAACCGGAGGCCTATAGACTCCCCCAAGGCCGCTCAACAACCAGCGAGAATCAAAACGACATGTGCTTAGGTCAACACTCGCTTGTCCCTCCCCCTGCCTCCATCCCTCCCTCCCTCGCTGGCTCTCGCTCTCGCTCTCGCTCTCGCTCTCGCTCTCGCTCTCGCTCACGCGCGCGCATGCTGCACCGACACCAAGCCCTAAGTTACTCAACAAGCTCCGCGCCTTCCCAGAGGTCCAGAGCTTCATCGATGCTGCCGTACGGCTAGGGATCGGCCCCCATCGCTACCGACCACTCCAGGACCGGAGTTTCCTGCACAGGGCCTTCGGGTTTGTCAGAGGACCACGAGCGAGGTGGTTTCAGGAGACATTCCGCTGAGCTTGTATGATTCCGGTTGCTATTTTGCTGGGGGGGTTGAATGGCACAGGTTTTAGTTTTATTCCTGTGCGCCAAGTTTTAGTTCAACGTAAAGGGCCAGAACCTGCATGGCTTGGGCTGGCTACGGGCCAAGGGACATCGCCTTTCAGAGCTGCGAGAGGGGGGGGGCTGGGGCGGGATGTCTGGATCCCCGGAGGACCGCTACGATTGGCTTTGCCACGGCCGATATCAGGAGGAGCTGCGTCTGCAGCTCTTGGAAGCCAACCTGGCCGAGGACTCCATGCAGCTGCAGCAGCTCATCGATGACTCCCTCCGGGCCGGCATCAGCGCAAAGGAGCTCCACCCGGCCCGTGTCCGCCTCCGGGCTCTCCATGAGCAGGAGTTCAACGAGGCCATGCTGGCAGCAGCCGTGGCCGGGGACGTCCGCAGCGTGAGGCAGAAATTGAGAACTGGCGGAAACTGTGATGCACAGCAATCTTCGACGGGGCATTCTCTTTGGCACATTGCTGCCTCTCGGGGAGATGCCGGGCTTGCAGAGATCGCGAGGTCCTCGAGCACGCAAGTTGACCTCTTCGACCGATCTGGCTGGACTCCCCTCATGTTGGCCAGTGCTCGGCACGACATTGTCCTTGTGCAGGACCTGCTCGCAGCTCAGGCAGACCTGACGGCAACCAGCAGCAGAGGTGAAGTCATTGTGGAGTGCCAGGATGCCACCGAGCTGGAAGCCTTAGAGCGAGAGCTAAACGACAACCGACGGCTCATGAATTATTGGGAAGACTCTGGCCGATGTCTGGACTTTGGGGATCAGCTGGCGGCTGGCGAAGAGCTGCTGCTTCCAACTTTTCAGAAGGTTGGTGGGCGAACGGTTCTGCATACTGCTTTGCTCAGGCCCGGGCTAGAGAGCTGCCGAATCTCCGTACTGAACGAAGTGTTGGCTCAGCCGAATGCACCGGTCAATGCTTTGGATGACCTGGGCTATTCTCCACTCTGGTATGCAGCTTGGCATCTTTATGATCTTTATGCTTCCTCTTCACCTTGCTTGCAATCAAATGCAGTAGCTTCCAGCAGGGAGAGGATGAGGTGGAGTCGGAGGAGGAGGAGGAGCCGCAACACACGGACTCGGTGAGATCTAGGTCTACGCGTTGAAACCGTCCCCTGAGACCGAACTCTTCATGTTCTCAACAAGACCTCTGCTGTGCAGAATGAAATGAGCGCGAGAGACACAGAGATACATCCTCTACATTAAACCGCACTTAGCCCAGGCCGCGCATGGTGGCTTCGTGGGCTCATCATCTGCATTGCTCCGAGCGGGGGCGAGGGTCTCCTTGGGGAACTGCTCCTGCATTCAGGCTGGCAGCCGAAGCGATGGGGTTGAGACGTTGTGACATTTGGGCAGACACCATTGCCAAGCTGTCGATGCAACTACAACCCTTTGAAGACAAAGGGTGTGGAGGGCATTTCACTACTGAAATCGGCTTTGCGGTCGAATGAATGGTATTGCCAGTATTCAGTATTTCCCTGCCACTATGTTTCGCCGTTGCTATTGCCGCCGCCGTCGTCGTCGTCGTGTGGTGGCGGTCGTGGGGGTGGTGGGGGTGGTGGCCGAGTGTTGCTGCTGCAACCGTTGCCCCTTCTCTTCATATTATAAATTTGAATTACAATCATGTTCATCATCATGCTGCACGATGCATTTGAACAAGGCAGTAAACGGGAAGGTTGGCCGCTACTGCCGGGCCGCGGCACCCCCACCTGACACATCATAGGTTTTTCGGAGTCTGGGGCACGTCTAGGTCTCGGGGGTTGGACTGAAGGTTTGCTAAACCCTAAACTCCTAAACCCTAAGCCCAAATCCAGAAACCTAAACCTAGGTAAAGGTTCCCGGTGTTTCTATTGCCTGGCTTGCAGGCTGCGGCGGACTCTTTTGCGAAGGCCGCAGCACAAGGCGAGCCTGCGGAGGCAAGCTGCGAGGGGCCTTAATTTAGGGTTTAGGGTTTTCGTCAAGGGATCCTTCGAAAGGGGTCTAAAAGGATTCTACACCAAGGGTCCTTGACGATTGGGGTAGTTAATAATTAGACTAGGGGTTTTGGGTACATTGTAGTGTATACATAAGGAACCATAAGGATGGTATCGGTTGCTGTTCAGGCTTCTACGTTATGCAGAGCTAGCAGCATGCAGGGGAAGAGTTCTCGATCAGCACTAGCTGCAGCAGGAGCGGCACCGTAGAACTAGCGGCAGCAGTCAAATCAGAGATACCGGTGGTCATGATTCCTGGCATTCTTACATTGCCACCTGAAGCTAACAGACACCTGTTAGGTATGGCTTCACATCTGCCGCCTATTTTCACGTCATGGTGCCGGGGACTTTGCGGAGGAGATGCTTGCGGCCGAGGCGTGCTAGTTTAGGTTGATATGGCGGGTTCAGGGTTTGGAGCTTGCAGTTCGGAGGGGGTGCGTAAGTCGCTACGGTTACTGCCTTTTGGGCTCTTGGGATGTCAACAGTCAACAGCGCAGGCTGCAATCGCTGCTGCTGGAGCTTATCCAGCCTTGGAGCACACCCCGGATTTCGAGGCCATGTTGATGGTATAGAACGTGTCTGGCATTATGTAGACTCACACATCTCACACACCAATTCGAAACGCCTGTGTTTCATTTCACCTCTTCGGTTGCTTTCCATCGCGGCTCCAATGCAGGAAGCTTTGGAGGCTTCCGGCGCAGCAGAGGCACTGGATGCTGGCTGTGCGGACACAAGCCATGTCTTCGAGATGCGCTACAACAGCTGCCTGCTGATCCATCGACCTCCCTCTCAGCTGACATCTGCGGAGGACGCTGCATCCTTCGCTTCAGCTGCGCAGCCTGACTTCGAGAGCGTTGCCTTTACACTTGCGAAGATGTTCGGCGGATATGCGGATGTTCCCCGCAAGGTCAGCGCATCACACATGACCCGCCTGTCCCGCCTACAAAGACGGTATGCCGGAGATTTCTGCTATGCACCCGGCGCCCCAATCGATTGGGCCGCTGTGGTGGGAGGGCTGGAGGCCACACTGGTGTTGCCAAGCGTATCCGATGTCTACAAGGCATTGGCCGAGCTGGAAGAAAGCTGGCCCTTCAAGATTCGAGGGGTCTGGGACCACCTTTTGCGTCGGGACAGCAGCCGACCTTCATGGCAAGATGGCAGGTGCCCTGATGACCGGTTGTTGTTTTATTTTCGTTTCGATGTCATTCTATGAAGTGGGTTGACACCAGCAACAAAGGATGGATAATGTCCAAGGTTCATCTTTGTTTTCTACGTTTATTTGGTTTCGCGATTAAGTCACCACAGGGTGCAAAGTCCAGGGCTGCCAGGGATGCTGAGACTTGAGCCTGGCCATGCTGACTCTTCACTCAGCTGTGTGTGTTTGCAGATCCCATCGCCATTGTAGAGATGCAACCTGTGAAAGTACGAGCCACCACAAAAACTGGCAACACGAAATCTTACTCGTCGCCCCGGTAGATATTTCGATAAACCGGCTGGTTTACTATGGCCAGAACAAGGGCTCAATGCGGTCTCAATGCCGGCCGCATCTTCGAAAGCGTACACACACACAACAACTGCTCTAGGTCGCGCGAGAGGGCTGAAGCGGAAGCTGGCGACAGCGAGCAACAGGGGAGCAGTTGCAACCTGGCTGTCATAGTACTGGATTTAGTCAGCTCTGACGTTGCTAGCAGCAGAGTTTTTTAGAGACGCGAGCCGAGTCTTAAGAGCATTAACTTTGTCCCCTCAGATCACTCTGGGTCCCTCTGGCTTTGCCAAGTTGATTTTGGGACCTGCGAGGTCTTCGAAACTTGTCGGCCTGTGAACCCACTCTGAAACTACACCCCAAGCTGCCCTAAACCCCAAACAAGGTGAGTATCCTGCAGCCCAGAAAGTCGCAGTCGCAGGAGTGGAGGCACTGCATTCAATAGACGCCTGCCAGATCTGTCGCGTATTGAGTTTCTTCCGTCAAAGCTGCAGTAAGCCCTAACCCCAAAACCCCAAAACCCCTCAACCCTTGAACCCCTAAACTCCTAAACCGGAAAGTGCCAGCCCGGGCTAGCATTCTGAGCTTGTCACGGCTGAGGGACTTGTAGCTACCTTGTGCGTACTGTAGACGGCGGAATAATTACCAACCTTATTCCTCAGGGTTCCTTAGTGTAATTATACGTATTATAGCATACCGCCCAAGCCCTATTCTGATTATAAAGGCCCCTAAAGTATGTCGTTTGTGCCACTTTTTGAGCCTCAAGGGAGCACTGTTTGCTTTGGACCCTTCAGGGCTCAGCTATTCCCCAGGGCCCCCGAAGAAAGTGCATCTCTGGAGTTGTGGCTTCGGGTCTGGACCTGCACTTGGCTTCCTTTACCTGCCTAGTGAAGGTTTACGACTCTCTAGTCGTCGTTTTCGCATGATTCTACGAATGTGTCCATTGTCGGTCTTCGTGCTCTGTGCTGGGTCCTTGACAAGAGTACCTTGATCTGAGGGCTGCTCTAGATCAGGGTGACGAGGGTCGCCTGTACATCAGGCGCCCGTTTAATATAAAATGGCCTTGATAATTAGAATAGGGTTTGGGGTATATTTTGCTATAATTATAATAAGGAACCTCCAAAACCCTAGTCTAATTATTAAGGCCCCTACACTATGTTCGTAGCTCGTTGGTCTCCCAAGACTGCGGAGAGGCGGCCGGCCGGAGGGCACTTCGTGTACTGGCAGAAGAGCGGAAGACAGCTTGGATGGAGCCTCCGTCTGTGTTCAGCACCAGGACATTGTCGTCATCATCATCATCATCATCACATCACCCAACATCATGAGCCACCGCTACTATCCTCACCATCCCTATGGCCATCGCTGTGCGATTCTGATGGCGGCAGTTGCTACGCTGTCATTGATGTTTATGTTGCTTTGTTACAATTTAATTTTGCTGAGCATGGAATTGTTTGAACGGTTGTTGCAAGTTGCACGGCCCTGCCTGTCATGCTATTGTGTTGGCAATAGGTGTTGCATGTCGCTGTCGCTAGTGTCGTTCCTGCAGTTGCTGGTGCCGCCGGCTCTGCTGTTGCTTCTGCTCTGGGTGTTTCGTCGTGGCCGTAGTCGTGGAGGTGGTGATGTTGTTGCCGTCGTCGCCGCATTCGCCGCCGTAAATCAGGCATTCTTATTCGTGCTGTTGGTGCTCCATGCTGATGGTTTTTGTGGTCCCATGCAGATTTCGTAGAGTGCTTTGTCTTTCTTTTCTGAGCACTCTCAGTCCAACTTAGCTTTTTCTTGCGCGCCGCGAACAGCCGTATGATGACATATGATCTGTGGGCTTTGAGTGGGCGAGGAACTACTGTACTAGAAACGCCAGAGCTGGAGGTGGCCAAGGTCAGCGTCACTGCAGTCGCAGAGAAGGCAGCGTGCCCGCTTCAGATCTTAAGATCTTTCCAAGATGTGGTCATTGCAATGTCGTCAAGCCCGGTGCCGCGACCCAATCCAGCTTCACCTGCCTTTGCTGCCAGGTGCTCCAGTCTTTCCGTGGGACTCAGGCAAAGTGCGTTTGTCTGTCGTGTCTGTCGTCAATGCGGAGTTTGTTGCTGGATGCTATCGCCAGGGACAGGGGCTTCTGGAAGGTTCCAGATTCAAGATGATCATGTATGACTGTATGACTGAAGCTAGTCTGAAGCCATCATCGACAACTTGCCATGTGGGGATCTGCGGGGTTGGCAACGTGACATGCAGAGGTGGCATTGGAGAAGACTCCTGCCGCAGAGCTGCCGGCAGCAGATGTGATCGAGAAGGCCCAGGCCCGCTGCGAGAAGATCTGTGACCTGAGGGTCTAGCCAGGCTCGCCAGCCTACTGAATCCGAATCCTTACGCTTGTTGGGGAGAGCCTGTGTGTGTTGTGGAGCTGTGGAGATCCGATCGTCCAGTTCCCGATATGAGAATGAGAGAGTCTCGGTCAACGGATTCAGGCGGCCATGGTCTCCACGCCTCCACTTTCGAGCCCGTGGCGAGCGGAGGAATCCAGGTATCTTCCTCAGTGAGGGGTGCTTTTAGAAACCAGGATCCAGGCGTGGCAGTTGTGGTCTTTTCTAGTGGCAGGTGCATTGTAAGAGGATCTACCTAGAGTCTCCATCGTAGTTCCTTTTGTGGGTTACCTTATAGGATTCTAACTATAAAGTTGGTTAAACCAAAAAAAGAACCATAATGCAGACTATAGGTAGAATCGGTCTGCCAGGCCCGGTACCACCTCAGCGGTCGCTGACGGGGCTGACAAGCAGGCACGTCGTGAAGTGTCTGTAGAAAGGCTACCGGGAAGCCTGTTCTCCTGCCCTAAACCCTAAACCCCTAAACCCTAAACACTACATGTGATATTCAACCCTCTCAGGACTCCTGAGATGCTGCAACCACTTACTGCCCCTCCAACCTGTACCAAGTCGTGTAAACTGCGAGATGGCGAAAAAACATCTGTCGGCCTGCCTGTGTATAGGCCGATTTGTCCACAATGTGCAGCTCCGCATCTCCTTGGTGAGAATATATATATATATGTATATATATATATATGTATATATATATATATATCCCTCTCTCTCTCTCCCTGTCGCTTTCTCTCTCTCGCCTTCTGTTGTCAGTGCACATCTCTGTCTCGCCTGTGTCGCATATCTATCTGTGGTATTGACTGCATGTCTCTATTCATCTACTCATCTCCGCTTTCCCTGCTGCTTTTTGTGCTTAGCGATGGATGTTCAATGCATGTGCATGTCTCTCTCGCGCACACACACACACACGCACGCGCGCACGCACGCACGCACGCACGCACACACACACACACACACACGCTTATACATCTCTCGATCGCTGCGGTCGTGGTGACGCTTGTAGCGTGCTTGGTCTTGCTGTCATCGTCATCGTCGTTGTTGCCACTGTTGACGAGATGCTGTGACTGTTTGTGTTTGCTCCTATTGGTGCCGCTGCCGCTGCTCCCGGTGGGGCGAACCGGGTAACCAACCCCCCCCCCCTGTTTCGACGGGGGCCGCGGCTTGGGACAACGCGGCAGCATCCCTTCTCTCGAGAAGGGGGGCTGACCGTCCCGGGACATCGTAGATGTCCCAAAGGTCGGGACAGCCGTCTCAACGCGACTTTCGACGACGCTGGACGGAGCGACGGAACCACATTGGCCACGAAATGAGTGTAGAAGGGTCGGGGAGCATATTCAAATGGCACCTCTTTTTGGTTCTGTATTTCCCGCGGGTGGGTCAAAAATATATAAATGAGTGTAGAAGGGTCGGGGAGCGTATTAATAGCACCCCTTTTTTGGTTCTGTATTTCACG
>CAJNJA010004403.1:0-17215 GCA_905231915.1 Symbiodinium necroappetens | reverse complement strand
TTAGGGGTTTGGGCGTTTAGGGTTTAGGTGCCTCTCAGGACTCCTTGAAGGGTTCCTACAGTTAGATCTCTTAAGAGGGTTCCTTGAGAGTTCGAAGTGAGGGGAAGGTTGATGGCACTCTAGGTTTAGAAGGTTCCTGGACGGGGTTTAGGTTTAGGCTAAACGGTTTAGGGGGTTAGGTTGATAGGGTCTTAAGCAAGGGGCATGAGGGTGTAGGTTTAGAGGGTCTTAAGAAAGTAAAGGGGCATGAAGTGGTCAATCGGGCCTAACGTACATGGCAGCTTGACAAAGCTATAAGTTGTGACAACGATCCTCCGGAATGGCACCCTCAACCCCAGACGCTAAGCCCTAAACCTTATCAACTACTGCGACCTCTTTCTCCAGCTTTGGGGATCTCACCCAAGAGCCTAAACCCTGAACCCTTCACCCTAAACCCTAAACACCCTAAAGCCGTAATTGTGGGGCTAGGCAGTTGAATGGTAGAACTTAGGGCTCAGGGCCTCCAAGGACGTAGGGTCTGGGGCTAGGGTGTAACCAAAGAGCCTTGACTCGCCCTCACAGGGGCTTTGGGCTTTAGGCTTTAAGGCTTAGGGTGTCAGGGTTTAGGGTTTAAGGCTTAGGGTTCAGGGTTTAGGGTTTAGGGGTTTTGGGATTCCCTTTGCGGCTTCCTTTACACTGTCAGGTGTTGTGAGGTATTCGCAGCAGGTTGTCACTGTGTCGTAAGCCAGGCACAGCATGGGCTTGCAAACCCCTACATCCCACCTATAGTCTCCATTGTAGTTCCTTTTTTTGGTTTAACCAATTCTATATAAAGGATCCTATAAGGTAGCCCCAAAAAGGAACTACAATGGAGACTACATCCCAGACCACGTTGGCGCAAAGAAAATGCTCTCCGGGCGCCCTCAACCCTAAACCCTAAACCCTAACCCCTGAACCCCTAAACCCCTAAACCCTAAGCCCTAACCCCTAAACCCTATACCCTAAATAAACCCTAAACCCTAAACCCCTAAACCCTAAAACCCATGCACTAAACCATTCAACCCTAGACCCCAAGCCCTAAACCTTAGACCCTAAACCCGGTTTAGGGTTTGGCGTGGGGCGGTGGGAGTCGACGCCCTCAAGACTTAATCTGCTAAGGTCACATCAGCACGTCCAAAACCTGCCTATAGTCTGTAGTTCCTTTTTTTGGCTTCGGGTTTAGGGTTTAGGGGTTTAGGGTTTTTGGTTTGGGGTTTAACCAATTCTATATTAAGGATCCTAAAAGGTAGCCCCAAAAAGGAACTACAACGGAGACTATAGGCGCAGCCACCAGAAAGACCAACTCTTGGATGTGGGTGGTTGGCGTTGTTCATGCCGTTTTCCTTGAGGCGCCCTTGTTGGTTTTTGATGAACCCTAAACCAGAAAGCCTAACCCTAAACCCCCTAACCCCTAAACCCTAAATCCTAAACCCCTAAACCCCTAAACCCCTAATTCCCTAAACCCTGAACCGTAAACCCTTCAGGGGCTGCATGGTGTTTATGTGTTGCTTTGTACTGCCTCCGGGACGGGTTTCGGGTTTAGGGTTTTGGATATGGGGAAACTTGGGTTTAGGGTGTAGGGTTTCGGTGTTGGCGTTTCGGAGTGTTGTGGGTATTGTGACATTCAGATAGCTCTTGTAGGACAGCGTGCCCGAAGGGTCCATGTACCCAACTAGTATATACTTTGGCCCCAAAGTAATGTAGGGGCCTTAATTATTAGAATATAGGGGCTCCTTATTATAACTGTAAAATCCCAGGTTTCAACATGTACAGCTGGGTACACCCTCAAGTCATGCAGAGCTCTGGCTTCAAGGAACGCATGACTGCAGAAGTTTTTTTAGAGTCAGCTTAACTATAGCTGAAGCATTCAAGGTACAGCACTTCGTGTTGCTGCGTGTCCGGAAAAATAGTGAAGCCTCAATTCGACTGCGGCCCATGGCCCTCCCTTGAGCGTTGCCACGGACTTCCTCTTGAGGTTTCGGAGGTTATCGGCAGGGACAGGCATGGAGCCTTCGGATGATCAAGCGAACCCAAACCTAAGTGACCTACCTGGTGAGACTGAAGCGAGGCCGTTCAGCAGGGTAGACAGGAGTGATGAAGTTCAACAGGTTATGGGCGCCCAATCCGCTAAAGCGAGCTCTTCGGCGATGGTGAATGGGACCTATGGCTCAGTGGGTCCGATGATGATGGATGGTGAAGTTAGGGGGCCGCTGCTGTTGCCGGGCTCCGGGAGACGGGGCGTGGTTGCGGATGCTGGAAGGGTTGAGCAAGGACCCGCGGTGGCTACGCTACGGGCTGCAGCTGGAAAGGTCATGGCGACGGTGGCTGCGAAGGTCCAAGAGGTGTTGCCTCCATCTAGCAAGGCCGCAAGTGCGGCGACTGTCCCGGGGCAGGACGATAGCGGGTCAGCTGGTACTCTGGGATCTGGGTACGTGACAGCTGGATCAGAACCTGTGCGTGAGCAGCTGGCATCTGGTGGTGTGACAGAAGTTGTGGACTCGGGTTTGTTCTCTCCCCAGCAAGCGAGACGGCTGAGGGAGATGCAAGACGAGGCCCCGTTGCTATATGCTGGTGAAGAGAGTGCCGAGCAGTACAACAGCCCACCTCCACAGCTTCCTCACTCGACAAGTTCAGGATCGGATCAGGCGGAAGCTATACAGGCTGAAGTGAAACGTCAGATGCAGTCATTCATGGTTGTACAGGCTGAGCTACAGCAACGAGTAGCTGTTCTTGTAGAAGAAAACCATGTGTTGCGACAAGTAGCTTCGTCAGGTAGCGTAGGAACGGAAGGACCAGGCTCCCAGTCTGGAAAGGGAGGTTGGTTTAGTGGTATCCGAAGGAATTTGATGGGTTTTGTTCAACAGGCCCCTGCGAAGTCCGTCTCGGTTCCACTAGCCATTCCTGAGGGCTGGGCACTTCCGTCGGGGGCCTTTGCCCCTCCGCCTCCTCCACCGCAAGGTTCCAGCAGTGCAGCTGGTCTGGATGCAGAAGCCGGCCTACAATCTGCCGCAGTGCAGACCGCCACTCCCATCACCTCATCGGTAGTGCAGCATTCACCTCCCTATGGTTTAGTCAACCCTCCTGCAGCTTTAAGGGATGGCGGAAGTCAAGGTTTTCCGAAGCAGCATTGGCAACCATTTGCTGCTCTCCAGGGTTGGCAACGTAACTCGGGTTTAGGTGTGACCCTAGGTGCCCCTAATGTTCACCAGACCCAAGGCACAGGCGCAGGCATTGCAGGTGCCCAAGGCGTAGGTGCAGGTAGCCAAGGTGCCCAAGACACAGGCGCAGGCATTGCAGGTGCCCAAGGCGTAGGTGCAGGTAGCCAAGGTGCCCAAGGCATAAGCGCAGGCGATGCAGTCGCCCAAGGCGTAGGTGCAGGTATCCAAGGTGCCCAAGGCACAGGCGCAGGCATTGCAGGTGCCGGAGGCGTAGGTGTAGGTGTCCAAGGCGTCCAAGGCACTGGCGCATGTGCAGGCGCAGGTGCAGGCATTCATGTTGCCCATGGCATAGGCGCTGGCGGAGCAGTGACCCAAGGTGCTAATGGAAGTACCGACGGTACCGCAAGTGCAGGTCTGAGGCAAGCTCAGGGTTCAGAGGTCCCAAAGAATCCTTTGGAGGCGATGTTGTCAGGTATCGTGCAGCTTCAGAATGTGGTTGCCGATTTGGCAGCGAACAAACACGGAAGTAGCTCGGCATCTGCTGGGACGAGCCCTGAGGTGGTTAGGCCGGGAGTAACCGAGTTGATCAAGCTGCCTCCCCCCACACTTGAAGGTGCGCTTGGGTTTTCGGACTGGATTCATGCAGTGAAGCCTTCGATGAGTGATCTTTCGGACACTTCAGGGGAGTGTTGGGAGAAGGTTTTACAGGAGGCTCGCGAGTGGTACACCAACCAGTTTGTTCCTTCAAACCCCATCGGCCGCGTGAGGCTGAAAGTGCCATCGTCAAGCATAGATGCAGAACCCCGATGGGCCCGAGTGCGCCATAGAATGGAACACCTCATAATCCAGAGTTGTCCTGACGCTGTGAAGTCGGAGTTGTCCTCGGCGCGTATCAGTGGGGTGATGGGAATACTGTGTCGTTTGCACGTGGTGTACAAGCCAGGAGGAGTGGCTGAGCGTGCAGAGGCCTTGAGGCAGGTCCAAAGTCCCCGTGCAGCCGATTCTGCAATTGATGCGGTGCTTCGTTTGAGGACATGGAAGCGATGGATGACGAGGCTCTCGGATTTAGGGGGAAACTCACCCGATGCAGCTTTGTGTGTGCAAGCCTTGGAGACGATTACTGGACCTGTTCTTCGTTCAATGCCAAGCCTTTCCTTTAGGATCAACCTTGTGCGAGCGTCACTTCATCTTGACACTCAGCCCACCTCTACCAAAGTCGGAGAGTACTATGAGCATCTTCTGGTTGAGCTTGAGGCGGTGTCAAGGGTGTCCGAGGTGCAGCCAGGTGCAACTACGGGTTCTAAGGCGGAGGCAAACAAAGGGGTTCGGCAAGTTGAGGCGAGGTCCCCGGGAGGAACCGATAACAGTCCGAATGCCAGAGATCCCAAGGGAGGCAAGGCAGGTGGTACGGTCGGTTCGGGGGAGTCACCAAAGAAGCTGTGTAAGTGGTTCCATGAAGGGAAAGGGTGCAAAAGAGGCAAAGAGTGTCGTTTCTTGCATGATTGGAACCAGATTCCAAAGCCAGACCGTGTTGACAGGTGTATGGCTTGTGGAGGAAAAGGCCATAGGAAAGATGCGTGCCCCAGTGTGGTTCCAGGAGCCGTTGCCAAGCGTGATGATGGAGCTAGCTCCACCAAGGCAGCTAAGTTGGAGGGACATGCCAAGGCTAAGGCCCAGGACCCAGGCTTGAAGAAGGTTCTATCGGAGGCAGCAGGGGTCCTGAGGGAGGTATTGTCCACACAACCAGGCTCTGAGGGCTCCACTTCGGGATCTCCAGACCAGCCTCGAGGAACCTCAGCTGCAGGTTCAGGTGAGCAGGCAGGCCCGAACAGCGAATCTCCCATTGCAGCAGCTGACAAGATTCAAGCGCAGCTGGAAAGTCTGGAGTCTCGACTCTCTGAGCAAGGACCTCGGATACGAGCGGTGCAAGCTAAAGCCTTTACTCAGGAGGAGCCTACGGCCCTTCTGGATTCAGGAGCAACGCATGCTGTGTTGGATGCATCGTCAGTACCAGATACTGAGCTCATACCATGCACTGTGTCGCTTGCTGGAGACCAAAGGCAAGTATGGCATCCAACACCTGGAGGTTCGCTTGTAGCTCCGGGAAACAAGGAAGGTAGCGTGTCGCAAACAATACTGCCGCTGGGATGTTTGATTGAACAGTTGGGTTGCTCGGTGCGTTGGTCTCGTAAGTCCGGACTCCATTTGGTGCACCCTCGCTTGGGACGGCTAAAGACAAGCCTGAAAAGTGGGTGTCCTCAGCTCGGGAAAGAACAGGCGTTGCAACTCATCCGAGAGCTCGAAAGTGCAAGGCTTCAGGAACTCTCGGGCCGACTGAAGAGGGTTCAGGCGCAACTAAAGGTGTCCGAAGGGGTGCAGTTCGATGAGGCTCTTGATGCTTTCGTCGCCAACGGCAGCTATGACTCTGCGTCAGCCTTCTCCAAATTCATGCCCTTCCTGCATGATGTGCCTACTCGGGTATCGAACCGTTTGGTTGTGGATCTCCAAGATGCAGTTGGTTGGGAAGCCTTGAAGGGTCTTCCATTCAACAGATCTACAAGGAAACGACTGCACCAGTCCCAAGCATGGGTGCTGCACTTAGGTCCGAATCAGGTCGATCCTGCGTTGAGGCAGATGTGTAAGGCGCAAGGCCTGGAGCTTCTGGTGCTTGACAACAGTACCAACGGTCTTTTAGATCCTAGGGTTTGGAAGGCATTGTCATGGGCAGCCTATACGGGTCGTGTTGTGGGAATTCTTGGTTGTGCACCTATGAGGACATGGAGTTCCGTGAAATCCAAGGGAGCAGCTTGTGTCCAGCTGCGGAGCCAGGACCACCTGTGGGGTGAGCCAGGCAACAGCGAGGGATTGCAAACCAAGGTTGATGATGACACCTTGTTGGGGGTACAGCCCATGTGGTTGTGGACGTTGGCCTCACTTGCGCGAGGAGAGGGTGTGCCCTTCTGCCAGACACATGTTCTACAGGGAGAAGATCGATCTATGCCCTGGCTGAAGGCTACTGTGAGCCCGTTTGCAGAGTGGAGCAACAGCGTGGAGTTGATTGTCCAAAGCGTGCACGAAGGCGTAAGGCAGACTAAGCCTTTTCAGGTGTGCACCAATCTGGGTTTCTCTTCAACAGGTGTCAAGTCCCTACCTGCGTGTGTTCGGGTAGAAGGGGTGGCTCTAGACCCGGAGTGGCCCAACGTTTTCAAGGGTGAGCTGAGTTTGGCATTGTTTGGTTCGGCGGCTTCACAGCAGGCTGAAGAGGAGCCCACCTCTGTGAAGGTTGTAGAAGCAGCAGAAGCATACCTGTTGTCTGATCCCACAAGGCCTGCAGGACCAGTGTCGTTCAAACCGCCTGAGCCGGAAGTTCAAGCCGTTGATGGTGAGCTCCTCAAGGAAGATTCACCGGGGAGTCCGGATGAGGTTCCATTTGTACCTCAAGTGGCAGAAGGTGACAGTCCGGGTCAGCGTGTGGACAGCAGTGCAGGTGCAGGTGTTCAAGCATCGTCCAGTGGTTCAGGTGTGAAGGAAGGTGCCAAGGCTAAAAAGGGAAGCGTAGCTGCGCGTATGACAGAGGTCGAGCGTGAACGGTGGCGTAAGCACATTGCTGCCCACCACATCCCGTTCAGAAAGGACTGCCTACAGTGCGTGATGTCAGGGTCTTTGGGGCTGCAACACCGACGTGTCAAATGCCCCACCATGTACGCTTTAGCTTTCGACCTCGCCGGACCATTCAAAGAACTAGGCCGAGATGGCCGTGGGGGGAAATACAAGTATGTACTTGTAGCCGGTCTCCGCGTACCAGATGCAGCGTTACCTTCGCCAAGGCATGACAAAGGTGCACAAGCCAGTGAACCGCAGGCTTCAGAGGCTCAGGCTGAGGCTTTTGGAGGCCTAGAGCAAGACGACGATGCAGCTTCGGAAGCTAGTTGGTTACGAGATCAGCTAGAACCGACACCAGCTGTGAAGAAGGTTGGTGAAGATGACTCGTCATCTCAGGAGGAGGAAGAAGGCTCACAAGTAGGCTGGTATGAAGCTCCTTTCGTGGATGAGGCAGAACTCTCCGGCGCGGAGGCTGTTGTGGAAGCAGATGATGAGCCAGGGGTAGCAGGTGGAGTTGGTTTGGATGTCGATCCTTGGGAGGATGCTGGGGGTTTCGGTGAGATGACAGATGAGAAGTTTGATGAAGCCCTCTCGGAGATGTTGTTCACAGGTGCCAATAAGGTATTGAGGTTTGCAGTGCCCTTGAAGGCAAGGAAGGGTCCATTGATCCTTGCAGGTTTGCAAGAAATCGTCACCGAGTGCAATCGCCTAGGCTATCCAGTGAAGGTTGTTCACACCGACCGGGCCAAGGAACTCATGTCCAAGGCTACCATGGATTGGCTTCAGTCCAATCTCATCCAGCCCTCGTTCACCCAGGGTGATGATCCAAAGTCGAATGGACTAGCAGAAAGACTAGTGGGTTGGGTTAAAGCCAGGGCAAGGTTGCATTTAGCGTCGTCGGGTTTGGGCCTGGAGCAATGGCCCTCAGCAATGGCGTTTGCTTGTGCTGAGCACAGAGGCCGGTTGTTGCAAACTGGGGAAAAGCTGCCAAGGTTTGGCCAGAAGGTGATCTTTAAGAGCAAGCACCCTACTGGTAAGTCTAAGAGACCTTTCTTGCGCTGGGAGCATGCTGTGTACCTGTGTCCAACTCCGCGAACAGAGGGTGGACACGTGCTTCTCCGTGCAGCTTCAAGTGTCTATCTTGTTGCCGAGAACGTTCGGTGCGTGGAAGATATGGTGGATCCTGAAGCTGAGTTTGGAGCTGAACAGGTAGTTGAGGCTGATCCTCCAGAGCCTGGCTTCGATCACTCTCAGGGAGGTTCACCTGTGGCACCAAGTCGACGTGTCACCGGAAAGAGAGCGGCACGTTCTGTCAAACTTGCAGCAGAGGACTATGCGGAAACCTTGTTGAAGGGCATGCTGTTTTCTTCTGATCATTGTGGGCGACTGCTTCAGCTAGCATTTGAAGGGATTGGAGGAGGTACGCGACGAGAGCATCGGGGTCCGATAGGGTTCTCGGTTATCTTTGGGGCTTACAGTCATGGTGGCTTGCAAGGGATAACAAGGGCCAGTCGGATGTACCCAATGGTGTGTCGATACCTGAATGAGTACCTGCGTCAGTGCTCTCCCAACCAGCTCGCAGCAAATGAGTGGTCGTCACTCATGGTTGTCGTTGCCGATGAGGTTGCGATGCACCGTGACGTAAGAAATGAACCTGGTTCTTTGAACCATGTGACGCAGTTGACAACACGTTTGATGTGGGTTGAAGGAACGTCGCCCACGCTCTCAGAGTTGGTGCAGCAGGACAGCAAGGGACGCAGTTACAAGGGGTACTTGTTGCCTTTGACCCAAGCCACTACTGTGTTTGATCCTAAGTGTCGGCATGCAGTGCTGCCCGCCACGAACTGGGTGATTGCAGGGTACACGCCATTGGGGTAGCAAAAGCTATCCGCTTTCAAGCAGCACCAGTTGATCGAGCTCGGGTTTAGGTTACCCTCCCTGGATCGCCCCCCTGCGGTGTGTAAGTTGGTTGGACCTTGCCCTACGAGGTTGCCCGGTATCCGTGTCAGACCTTACCCGCCACCTCCAGGTAGAACGGCAATGATGGTGAGGTATGCAAGAATGACCGGTGATGAATGGGCGGAGCTCTGCCAGTTAGAAGAAGAGGAGTTTGAGCGAAGGATTGGTCGTTGGCAGCGTGTCCTTGGGGGCCAGGATGAGGACCCCAACATGAACTCTTTGTCTGCATCAATTCCTCACCATCTGTTCATGCAGACAGTGTTTCGACAAAGAAACTGGAACAGAAATCCAGAGGTGGTTGTGCCTGGAACTGAGGGTGAGCCACGCCTCCTCGCACGCGTCTTGGATTTTGCAGATGACGGGCCCACGGAAGAGTCTCCGTTCCCTGACCGTATGCTCATGTTTTCGGTGCATGATGTGATCCGAGATGTTGTAGAAATGGTGATACTGCGTGTGGAAGCTAGGCGACCACCTCAGGAGGAGCAACGTCAGGAGGAGATGCCTCCAATTCTCCAACCACCAGGACCGCCACCACCAGAGGTTCGTGCAGTGAGGCTTGAGGTCGGAAGGTGTGAAGCTCCAGCAGGTCCTGTGAAACTGCCCGTGCCACTGTCCAATCCCGCGTTCATCAAGGTCGTTCCCGCACAACCTATGCCAGTTCCGGAACCTGAAGCGTTTGCGTGTAAGACGGAAGCAACCACCACCAAGGACCTAGAGACAGTCTTAGGCCGGCTGCAAGAACCATTGAGTGTGACGCACACGGCATCCCAGGAGGAGGTTCGTGCCAACCTTGAGAAGTGGAGGCCAGCCATTGAAAAAGAGCTTGGTTCCTTGAAAAAGCAAGGTGTGCTGATCAGTCACAAGGGTCATGAGGCAAAAGAGCTGGCCGCGAACCCAGAAACTACGGTGATTTCCTTGAAGGGAGTTTTCACTGCAAAGGCGCCTGGTGGGCCTGAAGATGGCTTGTTCAAACGCAAATGCAGGTTGGTCGGATGTGGCAATCAAGCCACGCATGTGGATGCAGACTCGTTGTACGCCGCCGGAGCCCCGGCCGAAGCAGTGCGTGTGGCTTTGACGCAAGCGTACCACCACAAGTGGTCAGCCTTTACTACAGACATCAAGTCTGCGTTTACCCAAACGCCTATCCCTACCCATGCTGCTCGGCGCTACCTGTTGCGCCCTCCCCGTTGGCTCATCGACCTCGGGTTGGCGGAGCAAGGAGAGTACTTCTCCTTGGGAATGGTTCTCTACGGCTTCAAAGAAGCCCCTGCTTGGTGGTCTGATCACCGAGACACGAAACTCAGAAAGGCATACTTCGCAGGATGCCACTTGGTGCAGGGAACTGCAGACTCGTCTGTCTGGAGGATCATGAAAGGGGAAGTCTTGAAGGGTTACCTCGTAACCTATGTGGACGACTTCCTTGTCCTCAGTGACAAGGAGACTGCCGAAGCACTACGCCAGTGGTTGTTGAGTGAAGCTGGGTGGGAAACAGATGGCTTGAGTGAAGCTCGACCTGGTCACCCAGTGAGGTTTTTAGGCATGCAGTTGCAGGGTCATGATGATGGACATTTCAGTTTGGATCAGGAGGCCTACGTCGACGAGCTTGTGAGGGCATACAAGCTGAGCGAGGCAAATCGGTCAAAGATTGTGTGTCCTAGGGAGATCTTGATGCGTGTGCCTGAAACGGTGCAGACGTTTGATGAACAAACGGTGAAGACGGCCCAGAAAGTTGCTGGCGAGTGTCTTTGGTTGGCACAGCGGTCGCGGATTGACATTGCCTTTGCAACCACGGTGCTATGTTCAAAGGTGTCGAAGGATCCTCATGGTGCAATTGCAATTGGGCAACGTGTGATGGCATATCTGCATCACACAAAGGACTTCAAGCTCCACCTGAAGCCCGAAGAAGGGGTAGCCCCTCTGAGGGTTTTCACTGATGCATCGTTTGCGCCGCTGGGTCAGCACTCCTACGGTGGACACATCATCGAGGTGTCCGGTGTACCGGTTCTTTGGAAGGCGTCAAAACAGCCGTTGATCTCTCTGAGTTCTTCAGAGGCAGAGCTCATACAAGCAGTCGAGGGATGCATGTATGCAGAGTCGCTTATGACCATCCTGTGGGATTTGGGCATTCCGTGTACGACTGCTGAGCTTTGCCTTGACAACACTGCCTCGATAGCCTTTGTCCAAGGGGCCGGAAGCCAGAGGACGAGACACCTTAAAGTAAGGGGGTATAAGATTAGGCAACTACTCCAGTCTGGCTGGAGGGTCTCCCACTGTCCAGGGGAGTATCAAAAGGCCGATCTGCTGACAAAAGCGCTGCCTTCTGCAAGAATGCAGTTTCTGTGTCAGCTGCTGCAACTCCGGGGTGAAGGCGCGCAGGCCCAGGGACAGTCAGAAGGTGAGCCTGCTGTCCGATCGGTTGGTGCTGTGTCGAGTTCTTGCTTGGCGTCAGTCGTGGCGTTGCTGCAGTTCTGCAAGTGTTATGGAGAATCTACAGATGAGGAGGTAGGAGAGGCCGGGGTCTCAATTGAGTGGCCATGGGAGCTTGGAATCCTCACCCTGCTCATCGTGTTGTCAACCTTGTTTCTATGGGAGACAGCCTGCAGTTCGTGTCGGCGCCAGCCAGCAGCTGATGCTAGGGTCTGTGCGGTGTCGGCGCACAAGGAGAGACGGGTAAAGAAACTCCAGGATAAAGTCGCAGCTGCATTTGATGCGGTGTTGAGCGAGAGCCCCACGGGAGACGAATCAACGTCAAGGGGGCGGCGAAGCCGAACCGACGGCTCCAACGTGCCTACTGCGTCTGAAGGGTGGCAAGCCCCTTCTCCGACGGTGGTGTATGGCGGAATCAACCTGCAGATCCCGCAAGGACCTACTAGTTCCGATCCAGGTCAACAGCCTGTTGACCCCGTGCGTCAGCTAACGACTTCGAAGGCACACGCGCCTTCTTCAGTGCAAAGCCGGGCAGACCTAAGCAGGCCTGAAGAACGCAAGGGGTTGGGGTTGACCAGTCCGGCTAGGGAACCAGGTCCTTTGTGTGGTAGAAGGGTTGATAGATCCATGCAAACTGTTCCCGTGATTGTTCTTGATCCTGGGGAGTACGTGTATGTGTCTGGAGGGGGTGACTGTGTTCACAAGGATCAGGATTGCAGGGGTCTTCGTAGAGCCTTCAACATCAAGCCGAAGGCTGTGTGCCAGTACTGCCTGGCGCAGTCAAGAGGCGTGAAGTAGAGGATGGGTGAATCTCATCTAGCGATGGATTCAAGGAGGAGTGTAAAATCCCAGGTTTCAACATGTACAGCTGGGTACACCCTCGAGTCATGCAGAGCTCTGGCTTCAAGGAACGCATGACTGCAGAAGTTTTTTCAGAGTCAGCTTAACTATAGCTGAAGCATTCAAGGTACAGCACTTCGTGTTGCTGCGTGTCCGGAAAAATAGTGAAGCCTCAATTCGACTGCGGCCCATGGCCCTCCCTTGAGCGTTGCCACGGACTTCCTCTTGAGGTTTCGGAGGTTATCGGCAGGGACAGGCATGGAGCCTTCGGATGATCAAGCGAACCCAAACCTAAGTGACCTACCTGGTGAGACTGAAGCGAGGCCGTTCAGCAGGGTAGACAGGAGTGATGAAGTTCAACAATAACTATAGTACAAAAAATACCCCAAACCCTATTCTAATTATTAAGGCTCCTATATTACCTAAATCGGGACGACGTGAAGGCCAAAGTGTAGAATGGTTGGGTACATACGCGCTTAGGAACGACGGGTAGAGGTTGGGCGACTTGGTGAAACCCAACATCGAGACGCTCTAAACCCCCCACTTCGACCCTACTTCATGTTCTGGAACCAACATAGAGACATATAAGATCGAAAAGCCGTATAGAACCTAGAATCGCCCTAAACCCAGAACAAAGGAGCCCTTTGAAAAGCCCTAAACCCTGCGCCCTGAACCCCAGACCCAAAGCCCTAAAACCCCAAACCCTAAACTCCTAAACCTTTAGAGAAGCCCTTCGTTGGGCTCTTCTTGTGGGGGTTTTCGCAAATAGGGGACCCCAATAGAGTACCCTAAATAGTTGGATCGGTATTATAAGGACCCCAAAATAAGGTACCCCTAATTTTGGGAAACTCCCAAATAGGATATGTTCCCTGAACCCTAAACCCTAAGCCCTAAACCCTAGACCCTAAGCCCTTCGTTGGGCTCTTCATGTGCACCCCTAATAGAGTACCCTAAATAGTAGGATTACAAGGACGGTACCCCCTTGACTTTCGGAAGCTCCCAAATAGGATATATTCCCTGAACCCTAAACCCTAAGCCCTTCGTTGGGCTCTTCATGTGCACCCAGGAGCTTCGTTCGGTAGGGGCGGATCCTCCAAAGGCAGCTCCATGGCCACAGTCGCCATTGGGCGGAAGGCACAGCAAGGGGGTCTTTGACTACTTCGACACAAGGGCCTTCTTATTTTAAGGATATCCTGTTTTTAAGGCCTCCTTTAAAGGGCTCTCTATATTTATTTTTAAGGGGTTTTCAGGATTTCGGAAAAACTATCTCTACAGCCTAAACCGGAATCGTCTAGGACTAGTATGACTAGTATGACAGCTCAGGTATGAGAGGTTGAGGGTCGTAAAAAGACTCTTAAGAGCTACCCAGGTTGAAGTGAAAACAAGCAAAATGTCCAACACGCCCACCCCGAAAGAAACGAAGCCCCCAAACCCTAAACCTCAGGCCGAACGCCCTAAACCTGAGGCCCTAAACCCTGAACCCTGAAGGACTAAACCCCAGAGCCACACCTTTTGGAGGACCGGCGACCCGGTCCTAAGCCCTTGCCACAGGCCAGCTACTAACCTCTTTGGGCCAAGTTCGACATATAGGGTTTAAGGGTTTAGGGTTTAAGGGTTTGAGGGTTTTGGGGTTTAGGGGTTTAGGGTTTAGGGATTTAGGGGTTTGGGGCTTTAGGGTTTAGGGATTTAGGGTTGAGGGGTTGAGGGGTTGAGGGCAGAAGGCTTGAGGGACAATCAGCCAGAACATCACTTCTGCCCATAGGCCGTTCAGATTTAGAACCCTATAAAGGCACTCCCGAAAAGGAACTACTTAGGGGCCTATGGGTAGTGACCTCTAAGAATCTTCCTGGGGAGGCTTGCGGGCATACGCTTGCGAAGTTTCCAGGGGGGGGGGGGAGACTCTGATGGCCTGGAAGCCCCACAAGGTGGGAGGCTGGTAGGGTTAAGGATCCTTTATAGGGCTTGGGGTTTAGGTTTTAGGTTTAAGGCTTGGGGTTTTTGGGGTTTAAGGCTTTGGGTTTAGGGTTTGGGGTGGGGTATTAGATCAGGACTCTTAGTCGGGATTGCCGCCCTTTGATTTTGGCTTTGGGTGTCGGGGTTTAGCGAGCAAGGTTAAGTCTGCTTGTTGGGCCTCCATTTTGAGCTACTGCCGGTGCTGGGGTTGAGAGCTTCGGGCTTGCATCTAGAAGCCATGTGTTGAGGTTCGGCGATTTGGGATTCGGATTTGCGTGGTTTTGGGCGATGACTGCGTCGTCCATGGTGGACCATAGGGACCTCAGCAATTAGAGTATGGCTTTGGAGTATCTTCCAGCATACTGACTATATAGGGCCTATAAGGGAATAATCCTACTAATTATCCAAGCCTCCATTTTGGAAGGGTTGGGCTCAGCGGCTCGGGGTCCTCAGCACGGGGTTCTGGGTGCAGGCTTTCGGTCCATAACTCAAGGCTTGGGTTCCGGGCGGGCGGGCTCTAGATAAGGGGCCCTAGATAAGCATGTTTAGCATTCTATGCGGGGTTTGGGATTTTATGGGGATTCCCATAAGGGCTCCTAAATGGATTCTAGACGGGAAGTTTGAGGCAATCTGAAGTGGCAGCCAAACTACCGCTGCCACCTACCACTGCCACTACCTCTACCACCACTACCACCACGACTACGACCACAACGCCTGCTGCTGCTGCTGCTGCTGCTGCTGCTGCTGCTGCTGCTGCTAGCTGCTACTACTCTGCTGCCACTGTTGCTGCTGCTATTCGTCTGCTGCAATCATGGTCCTCCTCACAGTGCTAAAGCATGCTACTATCCGCCAATAGTTCAAGCAGCGTATCTTACCTTAGACCCTTGCCATCCCTCGATCGAATGATCCTTGGTTACACTATACTGCGGTTCCATCAGCGAGAGTAACCGGCCCTGTGGGAAACCGAGCTCCTGACAATTCCCCAATTCGCAAGGGAAATAAGCGGCTGAGACTTTTTTAAGCTTCTGTACAGGAGCCCCCTGTACAGATTAAGCGTTTAGGGTTTAGGGTTATACTCGGTACATGGACCCTAGTATAAGCCTCTCTTTCTCCCGTGTCGTGCATCTGTGTTGTCTGTTCTTCAGACCTGCAGCGGAGCCACCGGGGCCCTGCCAGACATTCAGAGCACTTTAGGGTTTAGGGTTTTGGCCTTAGTGCTCATGGGCTTAGGAATAGACCCAGTCTCAACGGCTGGTTTAGCCAGGAACCCCAAATCCTTCTACCGCGAATTCCCGACGGCCAGGCTCTCTGCGAGCACAAAATGTGGCTTTGAAAGCCACATGACGACTTCGGTACAGGCTCTGTTGAAGGGTTTTAGGGCTTAGGGCTCTAGTTTTTTGGTTCCAATGAGGGCTGGTTTGAAGGATACTTCAGGGGTTTAGGACTCGGGGTTTGAGTGTAAACGAAGACACCAGTCTAGCAAACCCCAGAATGTCCAGGACCTTCAGCTTAAGGTACGAGGGCTTAAGGCGTTTATGATGTAGGGTCGTAAGACTTCGGACTTTGAGCGTTAAGGTTTGAGGGTTTGAGAAGAAGCGTCGAGGATTTATGGGAGGAGGAGGTCATAAACCCAGAGCAAAAAATCATTAGCTGATTCTTCCAGCCACTCTAGGCGCCAAACTCCGGCATCTATCGAAAACCTCCAGAAACCTCCTCCGAAATCCTGCCGGCCCCATACCCGCCCGAATTAGGGTTTAGGGTTTAGGGCAACAGCAGAACCCTAATGAGACCACCCCTTCTGATGCAGTTCTAGAACCCTTCAAGAGCCAATCCCTAAACCCTAAACCCTTCAGGGGTCTAGGACTCTAGGATGCTGACACTCGTAGCCCGAGATTTGAGGCAGAACTCGCAGAGACAACGGCAGACTATCCCCTAAACCCTAAACCCCAACTCCTTCTATAGTTTAGGGGCGTCTAGCCCTACGGGCTTCGGGATTGGACCTTGGGGGGACTCTTTCGGCTTCTCTGAAGTCTTGAAGGTTGCGTTGGGGGCTTTTTAAGGCCTTTTCAGGGCTTCGGGCTTGGGGCTTGGGACTTTGGGCTCTGGGCTTGGGCTTCGGTTCCTTGTTCTTTGGGGTTTTGTTAGGGCTTTGGGCTTACGGCCCGGTGCTTTGGGTCTAGGAAATTAGGAATTAGGCTGCGACGTATATCCGCCTAAGTATTCTAAACTACTGTTGATGATATAAATCTTGCATTACCTTAAGGACCCTAAACTATGGGAATTATGGTATATTCCTTATTATGGGTTATGCAGGATTTATATCATCAACCGTAGAACAGGGATCTGAGGTGTTCCGGGCTGAACGTCGGGGCGAGCAAAGGGGCGCAGAATGACAGGTGCACCCTCATGAACAAGAACTCGAATTAAGCTCCACCTGTAACCGAAAAGACCTACCTCTTTAAGGAACCATATATAGAAACCATAATAAGGAACCCTAAAAGGTAGGTCTTTTCGGTTACATGTAAGCTTGTCAATGTATGACTCACTGATGAAGTCCTTAGGCTTCCAGCGGCTTCCATATTTGGGTTGAGGGCCCACCTTGCTGCAGCCAGTTCTCATTCTCCCAGCAGCCGCGGCAGGGAGCACAGAAGCACCGCCACCTCAAAGAATTCAGTTTGTGGGTTCGACAGTTTAAGGTATTACGGGCTTGGTGTTTCTTGTGGGGCTTCGCCTACCCAGAGCTTCGTCATGGGTGTATGCTGAGGACTATGATAGAGCTGTATATACGAAACCCCAAGCAGGGGAAGCAAGGGACGGCGGGAGTATTCCCGTTGAAAAACCCTCAAACAGATGGATTGACGACGATCCACGGCCCAAGGAACGAGGAGGTCCCAATTCCAAAATTTGAGGTGGGTTTGGCAGACTAGTGCTTACCCATAGGCCCCTAAGTAGTGCCTTTTTATGGTTTATATTTAGAGTCCTATAAGGTAATCCCAAAAACAAAAGGAACTACTTAGGGGCCTGTGGGTACCTTAATCCTCAAAATTGCAGAATTTCATGGTTCAGGTCGGGCCGATTTTCACGGACGGCACTGCGCTGAGCAATCCTCTGGCCTCTTTTGGCCTAGCGAACCCACAACGCTGGCTTTTCTTGCACCTGGGACTTAGAACTTTTTACGAAATCCCACCATGGAAGTTTGAAAAAACGGATGTTGGGCTCCGAGGGTAAAACACCTGAGCCCTGAACCCTAAACCCTA
>CAJNJA010004392.1:877-13924 GCA_905231915.1 Symbiodinium necroappetens | reverse complement strand
TAGGTAGGTAGGTAGGTAGGTACACAGGTATTTCAGATCTTCATGCGCGACGTATGTATGTTCACACGTGCATGTATGCATGTATATGCATGTACATGTAATCAATGTATGTCGACCAGTAAGCGCTACAAACAAGGCCAGGAAGTGGTCGGTTTTCTACAGCACAAGCGCGTCGAAGTCATTCTTCAGGACCCCTACGCCTCTGCTCCAAACGCTACATGTAAGTAAAGCATTCCCGGAATCTGCAGAACCCCAACCTATACCCAGCACCCAAACTGGAAACCCTGCACCTTGTCTGGCAGCTCGGTAACAGGCCTAAGTCATGGCTCGGATTTATAGGCCTGCGGTCAAGACTGATCAGGGTTTTCGTTTCAATACTGGAGGCTTCGGTTGTGCTGGGTTTCTATTGCCAAAACGGAGCAAGCTTCAGATTCGGGGAGCCGGGTGTGTAAGCTGGATTGTGGTTGACGGTTCAAGGCCTCTGTAGGTCTGTTTGCAGGGCGGGCGGGTCGCTGAGAGTACGAAATGTCAATCGACACTTTCGACCACAACAAGAGTGCGTGGCTTTGGGGTCCAACTCCGCGTCTCGAAACTCCAAGCCCTTTGAACCTGAACCTGTATCCTTCTACTGGACTCCGAACCCTGAGTCTTGAGTGAAGCACCCAGTATGATTCCTGCAACCGGAACTCCACCTAGGATGCATACCTGCCCCATCTTTGGTATCCTGTCTACACTCCCGAACCAGCGGATGCTGGGGGTTCCGGAAATTATGATCCGACAGACACGTCACGTCCCACATTACAACCTTTTAATCTCACGCAAAAGACCAGTGTTCGCACTATTCTTCTGCTGCTTGTATTCTCTGCGTGCTGCATTCACACAATCATCTGAAAACCCTGGACCCGGAAGCCTTGAATTCGACAAAAAAAGAGATGCTCAGCCATGGCCCGCGCGTTGTCAGCATCGTGCGCTCCTTTGCAGGCTTCGGCCCCAGCTCGTCCATCTCGGCCTGATGAGCGGCACAGAGGAGACGAGTTGGCCGTTGGCGGCTCAAAGAAAGGAAATGTGCTGCACGTAGCCACGACGACTAACAACGACCAGAAGCCACTTTGGATGAACCTGTCTACCATTCCAGCAGGAGGGAAACGATTTCGCATGCTGCTGTACTGGCTATTATGACTCCAAATCCACAGCCCAACACTTTATAGGATTTATAGGGCATACATTGAATTATGGCGGATCTCTGTGGCAGGTGGCACCTTGTCTGACACGGGTTTGGCAGCTGGTGCTTCCTCGCGAGCGACCCCCAGACTTCGGACGTCTATGATGATGTTAGTAGCTTTTTATATCTATCTATCTATATACATCTCTCTCTCTCTCTCTCGCTCTCTGTCTCTCTGTTTCTGCCTGCCTGCCTGCCTGTCCGTCGGCCTGTCGGCCTGTCTGACTGTATGTTCGCCTGCCTATTACTATTCTCTCGTGTCACGAGTCACTTGAGAATCTGCAATCAGACCGCTCTGAGAGGGCTTTCAGCTGTTTCGAGGCTGAAGACCTAAGACTCAGCGTTCAGGATTTTCATGACGGTTGGGGGGCACTCGGCTTTCAAACGAAATGGGACTCTGGGGGGCCCGGGCATTATCACCTGGTGGAACTTCTTGCGACATCGGGGAGTGGGCTTAGCGGCCTGCAGTCAAAGAGATCAGGGTTTGGGGAGTTTAGGGTTTGCTTGCTGACGCACTAAGAGCTGGAGGATGCCACACTCAAACCCAATGCCTCTCTCACCATTGCTGACTCAACCTTAGCGAGAGTTGATATTCCGTACATCAAACTTGAACGTGGGCACAGCAACTGCCGACGGGAATCAATACTACTACTCTTTATGATTCTGATGTCTTTCAGACCACAGAAGGAGGTCCTCCGCCGTGACCATCTCACCGTCAGCGACCTGTAGATGCATTGTCTCGTGTCATGACGTGTAGGAGGATGTCTGAAATATCATATCAGTGTAGAATTGCTTAGAGCTTCGGGTGCAAGGGTTCAGGCCCAACGAGGCGAAGAGGAGAACAGAGATCCACGATGGTGGATGTTTGCCCAGCACGTGATTCCTGGTCAAACCGTGGTCAGAACCAGCTGCACATCTGTACCCTTGATGCTTAAGGCCCGAGCCCTGAACCCTGAAACCCCGAAACTCCAAAAACTTGGAGAACCACAAGGACTTGATTCCTTAACCGCAGAGCTCCTAAAAGCTTCCCCTTAGGGTAGCGCCAGCGTGAACTTTTCTACCTCCGCAACTTCTGGGATCGCCAGACCTCGGCACTGGTCTAGGGGTTGATGCCAAATCCTGCTGACATCACTGCGTTGGTCTCTGACCCCTAAGTGGAAACCCTGAAGACCAACTCGCAAACCATATAAAAGCAAGCCTCAACCGTCCTAGGCCAAGAACCCGACGCTCGACCCGCGAAGGTGCGGGCACGGACCCCTCAGGGCAGATCTCGTAAAGTACGAAATAGGCTTCCTGACGGACGGATTAGAAGCCGGACTTGTAGCTCTTGTTGGGGGAACTCCAGCCGAAACCTCAAACCTAGACATGCCCCAAAGCCAAATCTCTCATTCCCATTTGTCAGCGATGCATGCCTGGGGTCTGGTCTTTCCGGTTTGAGCGACAGGAGCCAGGAAGAAACATTTTGTGTTTTCGACACGCCTGGATCCCGAAATCCATATCCTCAAACAGACAGCAGGAAGCCTTGAAGCTTGAATGTGCCGGGGTTGGGGATGTTCCCTTTCATGGGTCTTGCCCATCCAAGGATCCACGCTGGGATCGTCCCTCATGTGCTTTGAGTTCCGAAGGTTTTTGACGCAAGCCTTTCGCGACATGAGATAGACAAGGCGCAAAACTTCAGTGATTGAATTCTTGGGGGTTTGCAGGTTAAGGTTCAAGATGGCTCTTCGGATTTCTGTCTCTGATCTGAAGAAATTCTGGGGTTTCGCCACCGTCACCACACCCGGCAGCCCGGCACCTCACTGATCCGCTGCATGTCCACAGCTGGATACGGCCTGAGGGACTTTTTCGGACTCTGGCCGGAAACCCTGTAAGCCATAAAAACCCTACATCCGCAGCCCTAAGCAGGACACTGACAGCCTCAAGCCAGGGGCTGAAGGCTGGTGACCTCTCCTAGAAAGCACAAGGCCGACTCCAACTGCCAGAGACCCACTACAAGAGCCCTAAATCTAAACTTTACCACTCTGGAATGCTATGAACCGCAATGGTGTGTGTGTGTGTATGTGTATATATATATATATATGTTTGCAAGCAAAGCCGCCTCCAGTCGTAAGCCTAAAGCCCAGACTCCAACCACTCTGGAACCTCAAAAACGAATCAGGAGTGCATATCTCTGGAAGCAAGGCGCTTTGCAAAAGATCTTCTCAACGGTCAAAAGCTTTCAAGAGGGGTAAAGCCCACAATCCTAAGCCCCAAATCGAAACGTGGTTGATAAGCTACTGGGAATCCAGCAACAAAAAGCAAAAGCAAAACCCGCCTAAAACCCGCCCAAACCCGCCCAAAAGCAAAAAGCAAAACCCGCCCAAAACGCCCAAAACCCGCCCAAAACTCCGGACATGAACCCTATACAATGTCTATAAACCCTAAACCCTAAACCCTAAATACCTTACAGATCGCCTTGCAGGATCTTCGGGCTTGCTTTCACTGCGCATTCCACATATTCTAAGCACTGAATCCCGAAAGCCCGAGTATAGAGTAGGCCGACATGCGATGTTGGGAGGTTAGCGACCGCAGATACTTCGAAATTTTGACGTAGAGCAACTCCTACCGAAGGCTTGGCATGTCTGGGTTGGCTTCGTGCTTCATGCGTGCAGGACAAGCGCTTTTGGTCAACCCTGAGACTACCTCCATCTTAAACCCTCAGGCTGTCGGACAGCTCTTTGCTGATTTCATGTAAGCTGACGAATGCTAAGTTGTGTAGCCTCAAAAAAGCTGTATGCAACGAGGACAAGTCCTATCCTATCCTTACTATGATCACCGCTCATGCTGGCTCTGCCGATACGGCTCCTAGACACGCGAAGTTGCTGCTACTGAAACGGGACAACGAAAAGGCGAAAGCACGAACACCTAACCCCCGTCCCAAGTCCTCCGCACAGGACTCCCTAAACAAGCCGCAAACTATCCAGACCCAGCTGATGATCGCCAAATCTTCGATTCGCTGCACTGCTTCTCAAGGATTGGAGCCTATAAGTCGTCAGATGTCAGAGCGTTTGGAGAGGTGCCTAAACTGCATGCTGAAACCCCTACACCTCCGACCTTCACATTCTGACATCCCACATCCTCACCCTCGACCCAAAACTCTTGCACAGATGATCGAATCCACGTCCTGCGACTTCGAATGGTTCAGGTTCAGAGTTCAGGATAGTGTATCTAAACTAAACGTAGCAGACACCGAAGCGGCTGCCTACGCTGCCAGTTACGGCTTATGAAAGGGCCAGAACCACTTTTCCACGTCCCTGTTCCAAAGCGCCCGACAGCGAAAAGGGCGTCTTGTTGTAATCCTTGGAACGTGGGCCCGTGTGCACGAGCTCTTCAAGGATTTTCCAAGCTTCAGTGGAACCTTCGCTGAGTGTTGCTTGCAAGCCCTCCACACTATCAAGACCGGAACCACAGTATTTGAAGGGACTAAGCTCGAACTGGCACAGTCCTAAACCCTGAACTCGGTGGCTCCAGGACCTTAGATTCTCTCAACGAACCTTGGGGGCCTTGGGTGGGGCTTCTAGGAGTCGAAGCTTTCTGGGAAGTCAGGGTTCAAATGAAGGCATTTCCGAGACTCGAGATAAGGCTACTGAATGCCCCGAATTGCCGAGTTTCCTCCTAGGAGAGGCCACTACCTCCAAGATGGCCTCACCGTCTTGATGGGAGTACCAGTATGAGAAACTGAAGGGCGCTTATGCAATAGGTCCCTGATTATACACGCCCGCTGAACAAGCGTCAGGTCAGTTTCTGCTCGGAGAGACAATGCACTCTGTAACTTGGCTTTGGGGAGGCCGCATCGACCGTCAGCAGAAACTCAAAATAAGACCAGACAAGCAGCGAGTCTCTTGAACTTCATTTAGCATGCATCCCGAATTTCACTGAACTCGCTATTGAAAACTTGGGATTGTAGGGCTCCTGGGGCTAGGGTGCTTTGGGATCAGAGGGCTGGAAAATAATTGCTCTCAGCCCTGACTCTCCTTTCCAAAGGTCCTATCCTTTGCACCGCATGCACGTGCAAGCGCTGCCTCAGCTTTTGAGCTGCTCAAGATGTTGCCAGGTGTTGAGGTTTCGCAGCAGTTGCAGCTCTGCCCTGAGCCTGAAAGTGCCGGCCTCGACATCTCAGGACCTGAGGACCTTGACCGCAACACAACCACCAACTTTACATCTGTACGATATAGATGACGGTCGTCTTCGTCTTTGAACCCGAGCCGAAACACTCGACCCAAGTCCCGAGGTCAGCGCGTACTTGGTGTAGTGTAGGTGCTTATCGATCCGCTTCTCCCAGCCACAGTTGTCTGCATCCGAATGGACCTCAACAGACACTGCAAAGTGTTGGAGACCGGAGCCTTGGGGAAATATCAGCCAATGGCAAAAAGGCGCATAATGGCCACACAAAGATGCTGGACTCCAGCATCAAGTTCATCGTCTGCATGTTCGGCCTAGCCCTGATCAGTTTCACCCGCTCATCATCTTCTTCTGTTGCTCCAGGTTCCCCCACTACCAATGAATGCAGTGCATGCAACTGTCGAGCTGCTGTTGTCGTCGCTGCTGCTGATGATGGTGATGAATGATGGTAATGATGACTGCGATTGGCTCGACAGTTGTTCGACGGCCTATGGAACAAGGATCCTTCCTTTTCTTCTAGTCTCATCAGTTCTGCACTTGGTGTCAACAAAAGTCTGTGACTCATGAAGCTTGAGCTCGTGATGGGATCGGGAAGCCACCCGAGTGAGGTCCGATGTGCTAGACTAGACACACTCGAACAGCCCCACCCTCCCCTTCGGCGCCTTGCAGCAGACATTTTTAGAACAACTGAAACTTCTGGTTCTAGGAATCGTCCCAACACGTTCGTCTGTGTCGTGTCTCTACGTACTCCTGTGTGTGGGTAAGCCCGCATCATGAAATCGGCGACACGTTCTGGTCCGAAGACCCATAGGTGATGTATTCTACTAACACGAGGCACACCAGTAGGCCCATGATATACTCGGAGCTGAGCTCAGGTCCCCCAGACCCTACACATCTCTTTGCTTTTTCTGATCCAAGTCAGGTCAGTCCGGGCACGAGCTCGAATTTGCTGCGTTCACATGCGTTGCCATCGAGTGAGAATGCGCAAGAGTATCTGCAGCAGAGGCAGGCCTAGTCCAAAAAAGACTGCCTCATCAGCAAGGCTTAGAACACTGCTATTATTATCATTATAATCACAAAACCTTTTGGTACCATTATCATCTGTATTATTATTACTAGTACTCTACTATGATCTAATCTTCTTATCATTATTTTTATAAGTACAATTACTACTACCATTATCCTTGTTATTTCTACTGCTACTACTAGTATTGGTATTAATATTATTGCTCGGAATCGCACTATGACTACTATCTTCATTCTCATTCGTACCTGTTGTTTTCAGGATGGTGTTAAAGGAAGCCAAAACGATGATCATGAAACTTGAACTATCTCGAACTACTTACAGGGGTGTAGGCGTACCGGTTTACGGCTCAAGTTAGAATTGTGGGGATCGAAAGCTCTTAAGGTTCAGTGCTTGGGGAACAGAAGCCACACATCTGGGCACTCGCACTCAGGCACGTCCTGCTATTGTATCCGGTCAGAAGCGAAGATTCACGCGGTGAGGTCTTGAGGAACATGTGGTGTTAGCCAAACTTGATCTTCAGGGATTTTCTTTTTAGGGTTGACGCTGCAAACACTAGAGACCTGAACTTTAAGAGTGCTTTTGCACAATGGGTCGTTTGACTTTCGGGTGTTTGTCTGAGGTGGAGACCTTTGCGGGCCAATGGCCTGGATTAGACTGGACGGTTTCCGCTCGGGCAAACTTCGCCTTCTAAGGATGTAAGGATGTGTCATGGGGCTGCGGGATCTAGAGTTACGAGATGCGGGTTTCTGGGTTTGGGGCAGCTCATTCGTTTTGGTGCTCTTGCCGAAATACACCGCAATCGACCTTGTTCGCTCATCAAGCCGTCAATGCTTGCTACACGTGCGCATGCGGCATTGCTGTTCGCAGTGTACGTAGTTGAAGCCGAAAAGTACGAGGAAATTAAGACCATAGGAGGTGCACCATGACCAGCAACACCCGCACTAGGAGAACGGAAGGAACAACTCTGGTGTAGAGTCAAGAATATTCCAACAAGGACCTCATCAAGACTATGCGGCCACCTGGGCTCTCTAAGTCTCCGCCACACCCTCGGCGTGCCACAGGCTGGGCTTTAATCCCTTAGCCAGGGGTTGGAACACCTAGGAGAGCTGATTTTGTTAGACAACCTTAGGGCCTAAGGGTCATGGGTCAGGGCTTGGTTGGCCTCTGCCATGGCTGCTGACCGCCAGCCGTTTAGTGTAGCATGCGCAGGCTCCCTCCACGTCCGTGGGAAGGTTAGTTGGGTCAGGGTTTCAAGATTCGTGGTTGAAGATGTTGGGCGCCGGGTTTGTATTCAAATCTGACATCATGTATAGGACCAGGGGATTTGGTTTGCTACCAGAACTTTGAAGAGTCGAGTGTACTTCTGATCATGATTCTAGCAGATTCTAACATATAAATATGCTTAGGGGTTAAGCACTCTTGGGTTTAGGTTTGGGGTTTCGAACATTTTCGGAGCTTCGGGTCTAGGCTTGTAGGTGTTTAGGGCCTATATGGATAGTATAGGTCGGTTAGTAATTAGGTAGTCTTAACGAAGGGAGCCTGACGGAAAGACTGCAGGCGCAAAGCATTGTCTCGCGCCGCCTTAGACAGTCATCCTCCAGCCGATCCTGCTATGGGTCTTAGACTGGGTTGAGTCTCAGGGTTCAGGGCGAGGCGCCAACCGTGATTTCACGCTTAAGTCTCAACATCTCTCAACCTAAACCCCACCAAAAACCTCCACTCCGAAACCTTATACCGCTAAGTCCTAAGGCTGCTCACGGACAGGGGCCAGAATGCCCCACACCCAAGAGGTCATCAACTTCGAGCAATACGCCCCAAAAGCCAAAACGATACAAATAGAGTTCCCAGACTAAAACCAACCAATACTGAACTTCCGGCACCACTGAGAAAAGTCCAACAACTTGTTTGGAATCCCAAGCCCCAGATTTGTCCTCTAAACTCCTTTCCGATCCTCACCCAAAAATTGTCACAATCAGGAGCCCCAATCCCAAAATTCTAAGTCCTAAGCGTCCTTAACCGTAGGAGCCCTAAAGAGGCCGCCAACTGGCAGGATGCCCAGCCGAACCCCATTGGGCCAGCAGAGATCGCATTCTCAGAAGAGGTTCCTCAGCCGAAGGCTTCATTGTGAAAAGGCCGTGTAGGGCCTGGCTTTTGGGGGCAGCTGCAGTTGCCCCAAGGTTTGGCCTCCTTCGGGGCCTAGGGGTTTGAGGCTGCAGCGTTTACATGCATTTACCGCACTGCTCACCTTCCTGGGGTTCACCTCAGCTCACAGACGACTGTATTGTTGGACATGGGCCTCTGATGTGAACAAGATAATTGCGTGATGTACACGTAAGTAACGGTATAGGGCTTACGGTGTGGGAGACGCCCATACTGTTTGCCCGAAGCTCTGGGCTCTTAGATACCCAGAAGGTGATGCACTCTTGGGATACACGAAAAAGAGTTTGGACGCTGGACATCACGAAAGGATTTCGGCTGACAGCAACATAAAACCACTGTCTTCATCGTCACCATCATTGAACAACACCATCATCCCCACGTAGCACCATTATCATCATCACCGCCTCCATCCACATGTTTATCATCGTCAGCAGCACCCTCGCCCTTTTCCAGCGAAACTCCGGTCCATGAGCCATCAGAGTATCCAACACTTTGAGCCTCAAGCTCGGCACCCTGCCGGCTTCAACCTGCAAGCAGAAATCCCTGAAGCACCACACAGGAAACCTCAAACCACGGCGCTAGACCTGCAGGGCAGAAACCCCCATACATTTTAAGCGCTGGATCTTAAACCCGTCGCAAATCGAAACCGCCGTAACCATTTCATCCGAAATGGAACATACAAAGCCCTGAACCTTAAAGTCCCAAAACACACCATCGACTTCTGGCTTTCGTTTGGAATAAGTGCACGAACTGGAGCCGGGAAGCGTCTTCTTCATAATGCGCAAGAACTCCTCCTGAAAAACAAACTGGAAGTCGTGCGGATGTTATAAAGCATATAGGTACCAAAGGACTTAGCGTTTGGTTGAAGGGCTTTGAAAATCAGCACGAACTCCTCTGCACGGTCCGAAAGGTGTTGGATTTGCAACTGAGGATCAGGATGGTTCAGGGCTTCGGGTTTCCATAGCATGACTCGGAGTACCCTGCATGGGTACAATGCCGCACACTTCAGATTTGTTGTTGTCAACAGATGCTGGGTGCGAGCTACATGCTGGCCACATGGGTTGCTGATTGCAGCAATGACAGGGAGACACGTGCATGTGTCAAGTGGCTCGGGCGGGCGGAGCCCCTGGCAAGAGAATTGAGTGGAAAGTCGGCGGCAGGATTCATCCAAGCATCATTCCCGTGCATGGACTCACTCACTCACTCACTCACTCACTCACCATGACTGGGATAAGGGTGGAAAAATTCAGTGGCCATTTTGTTTCTGCGCCTGTGGCCAGGGATATTGTTTTTTGTTGTTCTTTAGGGGTGCCCTTGGGGGGTTTTAAACAGGACAGGGGTTGGGGCGGGGTGGCGTTAAGGGAAGGGAAACTTCCGCATGAGGCATAAAAGTGGATCCACTTTTGAATTTCGGAGGATGGTCTCGTCTGTCTTGGCAGAGCCTGCCACAGCGCAGGGCGAAGCTAGGTATAGAGCGATAGAAAGACAAGGAGGCAAGCTTCGCCGTGGCCGAAATCGAACAACTTGAGGGCTATCAGAGCTATCAATGCAGATGGGAGCGGAGGTCCACTTCGTCCAGGGTCCAGGTTGGCCCACCTTTCAAGCATCTGCTGGATGCAGGCAGCAGGGTCCCCATGAAGAGCCGGGCCTGGAGTCCAGAACAGCAGCGAAGATTTTGTTTCCGTGCCCGTTCTCGAACCTACTGTTGAAATTTAGATGCTAAGGGACCTGTCCAGGTTGGCATCCGAGATGTTGCGGAGGGACTTAATCTCCTTATGTTTCACGGACATTCATGGACCGAGGAGTGCGCTGCATGTGGTCCAGCGTCCCTTGTGCGGAGACTACAACCTGCGAGAACCGTCTGGCGCTAAAACCGTGGAGTATCGGTTGAGACCATCAGCTGTTGTCGCTTCGCAGCCCTGTTCTGCCCGTCTCACAACTGCGCGAGAAGTCATCATGGAGAGATATATGGAGCGGGAGATTCCCCACGAAGAGCCCGCGCGAACATGTTCGCCAAACCAACTGGCACGGTTTGAACTTTCTTTGAAACCCCCATGCCTTGAAGCATGATTTGCCGGGCTCAGTTCAGCGATGGTGAAAGCCACAATTTGTAACCATCAAGAAAGCACAAACGTCTGCAAGCCCAGAATAGTGGATATGAGGAAGCTCTATGCACATACAATACAATAGCTTTGTTCACGTTCAAGGGCAAATCATGCTTGTTGAAGTTTTTCTCAATGCGGCATGTGTGTCCAACAGAAACCCAGGACCCCCGAGCTTCGAGCACTGTAATGGGCATGGACATGCGCGTAGAGGCAGCAAGCGTGTAAGCCCACTTTGAAGAGGGGGTCCGGCGGGGTTGCCTCAAAATCGGGTTTGATTTCGAAAGCATCCTCGGGAAGAATGCTGGGTGGCGTGACCGAAGGGTCCAACGTCATAGTTTCCCAGTGCTTGTTCTCGTAGAGGTTTGAAGTCCCTGGTGCAGTATCTGAGTCTTTCACGGCGCTTGGCCAAGCATGCAACCGCCTCGACATCGGCTTGTCTAGCGCAGACGCGATGCCCGACAAGGAAGCATCAGATGCACTTGGTCGTCCAAAGGATGTCGGAAGTTGGCATGACAGATGGGCAGCAAACATCAGCAAGCTGCAGATCCAAGCCGCTTCCAACGGAGGCCCATAACTTGAAATGCTGACCATACTTGCCCTGCACAAACTCGCACAGGCTTCTCATACGTCTGTGGGACCGCCGTCTTCCAAAGCGGCCCAAGCAGTCGCCCCTGCAAGCGCAACTGCAGGCCTCCGGCCAGCCATAGCTCCAACCCCAGGATGGATTCGGAACGGCAGCCGGAACCTCCAAGCGCACCTCGACAGTTTAGCCGTCGACCTCAGGGTCCATCGCCTGGAATGCGTAGACCAGAGCGACCGATAACGATTATATGCCTGTCTAGGAATGCGGCAGTCGCGTGCATGGACCTGCGGGTATTTTTGTAAATGAAGGTCATGATCTGGCATGATTGCCATCCGTCCATTGTTTCCTAGATCTGCAGCAAGCAGGCGTGCCGCGGTCGCCATATTATAACGCCTAAACATCCAAGTCCCTTCGCTGCTCCCACGATGATTTTTCCTAGGGCCAAAGCCCCGAATCTCTGTCACTACGTCCAGATGCTGCGAGGGCCCTGGCCTGGGCGCCGAACACCCGTCCGCCCTTGCAGTGCTAGCACAGCATACGGAGCATCCATCTATATAGCCTGCCCTGCAAGAGACTTGAAAGTCGGCGGCAGGACCCATCAAACGGCATTCCCGTGCACCGGGGGTGGGAATGCAGGGTTGAATAATGTTGAATAGCATGGGTAGCTTGAGAGTTGGGGTCAGTGTGTGGCTTTGGCTTTGTGGCTGGGATGCGGACTTGGCTCGGGTTGTTGGTTTAACTACGCCTTGCGGCATAAACCTTACGGCTACTGGGTTTTCCTGCTGAGGCTCTCCACCAAGACTCATGAAGTGTGGCCATTCATAAGGCCTCAATTAAAGGGTACCTTCTGGATCATCATGGCAGATTGACAGAACTAGGCTTGTGGATTGACGGCCAAAGATCAATCCTGAAGCCTTGCTAAACCATTGAAGTCCAACTAACTCGTGTGGACCCTCAAGGCCATAAAGCAACCCTCAAGCCTGAACTCCCGCACTCGCTTATACACCCTGCCTCTATAACGGCCGAAATGCACGACGTTTTAGACTCAAGCAACGCCATCAGCTCCCCTTTAGTTCTTCTCCGTGTTGTTGGTAGCACCAACGAGCAGCATCTAAACATACTCTGCTGTGATGTGGATTCAATATCACTGTCAGGCCGAGGGTAAACTTCCGTCGCGTTGATCTGCCTGCTGGTCCCACTTACATGCACCCCTCAACACGAAAACCTCACTTTTGGTCTCTGGATCTGTGCCTCGTTGACTTCGCCATCGCCGTCGCGATCGGCCTCGTCGATCATCTCCTGCAGCTCCTTCGAAGATGATTCTCGTCTAGGGAGTTGAAAGTGGTTGGGATGTTGAAGGTTGCAACTGTGTGGGGGGGCGGGGGAAGGGGGGTTGACGTTGCTTGGTGTTCAGGTATTCAGGTACAACCTAAACTCGACACACAAACTACACATGCCCTGCAGCAGGGTCATGCTCAACAGAAGAATTGACGAAGAAGGCTCCCCAAGGTAAGCCCGGCAATGCTTGTGATATATTCTTACATACTGTCATACGGCCTTATGCAGGTTCATGCATATGTATGCATGTATGTACACGTATATACCTATGTATATGTATCGGTCTATGTGTATGCATTCATTCATGCAGAATCGTGTGTGTGTGTGTGTGTTTGTGTCTGTGTTCGCGCATGTGTGGGAGTGGACATACTGTCGGTCTGTATGTATGTATGTATCTATGTCTGCATGTATGTATGTCTGTATACCTGTATGTATGTATACATACATACAT
>CAJNJA010004370.1:0-18067 GCA_905231915.1 Symbiodinium necroappetens | reverse complement strand
CCCAAAAAAAAAAAAAAAAACAGCACACAAAAAAGCACACACAGGACGAGTCGTGCAAAACCATAAATCTACAACACATCCGGAAAGACGTCGACACCAAGAGTAAACACAGCGCCTAAGACAGTCGTCCTGTGCGGGGGCCCAACAACCTTGTGGGGTTCTGGGGGGCCAGGGTCAGCCGTAGAGGCTTCAGGTGTACCCAAAGTCGGCCGACGACTGAACTCCAAGAACACACTTCAAGCGTGAACCTTCTCCGCTTGGTCGAACTCTTACAGAAACCCTAAAGCCTTAAACATGTGGCTAAATAAACCCTCAATCCCTGAACACAAAGCGGTATTAGAGTTCATTGTCTCCGCCCGTTTCTCAACCCTGAACACCCAGCCAGATACCCGCAACCCTGTATAAGCGACAACAGCCAGTGGAGCTTTGTTCGAAATCGCAGTTTCATACAGGGGCCTCAATCTATAGGCCTGGATTATGGATTCATCCTCAATGTTTATGGTTTATTAATGGCCGTCGGGGAACACGACTATGAATCACTCACACCCCTTTCATTATGCCTGGCAGCAACCAAAAACACACGACTATGGCATGAAGGTGGCCGGAATATTGCGAATCACCCACGGGATCCAACGAGGCTCAAAAAAAGTGCTAGAATCGCTTGATGAGGATTTGGAGTTTGTCGCACTGTAAATGAGTAAGGGGTATTTGAAGAGGATGTTTCTACTATAGTTCTCCAACCCCCGAGATTCAACCGCAAACTCTGGCCAAGCAGCCACAGACAGAGTCGTCGCAGCAGATCCCAGTCCGAGAGAATACTGCTGAGCTGCGGAATGCAGCTGAAGAGATCTCAGGTTGGGTGGTGGGTTTAGGGTTTAGGGTTAAGCATGTACCTTTAGACCCAGCCGACGGGGGTTGTGTAATACAGTCTAGCACTCTTATACCGCGTAGGAGGTGCGACATAAGGTTGGGAAGAGTATGGCCTGAAGAGTGCCGAGGATGTCGGATTCCCGGCTTTACCGTGTCGACAGGGATGGGTGCAGTTGAATCTAAGATACGACTTCTGTAACAAGAGCTTCTCCTCATCAAACACGTAATAGAAAGATGCCCAGGATCTTGCTAATCTTGCGAGCCTGAAACCCTCCACCCAATACAAAGACCTTTATGATCAGGACAGGGTTTTGCGATTCTAGTCTAATTGTCGAAGGAACAGGCTTGAATCCACGAACAAATCTCCAACTAGGTGCCGACCCTGCTTTGTGTTTGAGGGCGTTACAATTGGGGTTGATAAGAGGGCTCTGGGTTAATAATAATACATCGACCTGACTTGACGGAACCTCAAGAGACGGTATTAATTCCTCATTTTTGGCTCCTATATTAGGGCTCCGGCTGCGTTCAGGGGTTGTCAAGCTGCGGCAATCCTCGAATAGGGTCCACTGAAGTTCTTCTAGGCGGGATTTTTGGGCTTTACAAGGAGTCCCCTGCAGTTCTTTAGGGTTTAGGGGTTTTGGGTTAATTAGGGTTTGGGAAGGGGACTCAGGCGGTCATGTTCGAGATTATCGATAAAACTGTTTAGGTTTAGGGGTTAGAGTTTAGCCTGATTTGCACGATCCTAATTGTGACCCGACTTGAAACATACTTGCCAGGCCCCTTGAGCCTCGAAGTACAACACCCTTATAAAAGGATTGGATAGGTAGAATGGCTGTTGGGACCCTTCCATGGAATTAATTAATTAATTAACTAATTAATTAATTAATTGATTAACTACATAATTGTATATATATATATAGATAGATATTGACTGCCAGCTAGACTGACGAATAGCGACTCGAAACTATGCCTCCGATTCAAGCTACCCACGAACCTAGGCTAGGGCTCAGGGCTTAGGGGTCAAGTAGGGTTTAGGAAAAAAGACCCGGGCTTTTATCAGGACTGAAGCTTCCGGAAGTGCACTTGCGCACTGCACCTGTCAAATGCATTGTGTCATGCAACAAACTTTGCAGGAACTCTTGAAGCAGCGAGGCATTCAAATCTCGGATGGCTGTGGTGGTACATTTGCATGCTCAGGGTCTATTAGCAGTTTAACATATTTGAAACAAACATCCTACACGTAGGGAGCGGATTCCACAGCAACCCGGCGCCCGGCCGCTAAGCGAGCATCCCGCCACTAGGTCACATGCCGTTCGGCAAGTGACTTGCCCGCCTGGAATGAGTTTCGCATACTCCCTTGGCCCTTCACATCTGAAGGTTTTAGGACTTATCAAACCCTAGCAATCCCGAACTCGAGGAATGACAATTATGAGGTTTCCGGGAGGCTTCAGTCTTCAGTGATACAGTCCTCAGGCACAGAGGTCCAGCAACAAAAACCTTCAGCCGTGCTGCCTTTGCTGCTAGCAATAGGTGTAGGTTTACGAATTATGCTTAGGGTTTGCAAAATGACAACGTGAATTACAACTACATGTCGTACTACATGTCGAAGTCTTTGTGACGACTGCGGACTTAGACTGAGAAGCCATTGCATTTCACCCAAGATTGTCCAACCAGAAGCTTTAAGAGCGTAGAAGCCTACACCCCCAACCGACAACCCTGAACTAGAACGACACAGCGAGTTCACAGCACTTTGGCTCAGTGATCGCTAGAAGACATGAGACGCCAGAGATGCTCGCCCTGTAAAACACTTTTGACTTAACATGTTTAGGATTTAGGGGTACTTACTATATAGGGCCCTAGAGGCTCTAGTACCCTATATAGTAGGTACCTGGGGGGTTAGGGTAACATGTTTAGGATTTAGGGGTACGATGCCCTAACATTGAGGCACAAGCTCTCCGGTTCTCCGAGAAATGCATACACTGGCTTGCATACATTACATTACATTACATGACATTACATTACACTACATTACATTACATTAATTACATTACATTACTTTACATTACATGACATTACATTACATTACATGACATTACATGACATGACATGACATGACATTACATTACATTACATTACATTACATACATTGCATGCGTGCGTATACACATCCAGGTATAGATAAGACATACATACGTAGCGTGCGAGTATGTGCATACATACGTACATACTTAAATACATACGTGCGTAATGCGAAGTAGCAAATGTGCACACCAAGTTACACACTCACATCCACATTCGTACGTGCATGCATGCATGCATGCACACATACGTACACACGTAGGTACAAACCCTTGCGTGCACGCACACACACAGACACATGTACCCACACCTACGCACACCCACCTGCCAGGTTGCCTGCCTGCCCACCTGCCGGCCTGCCTGAATTTTATGCGCACACAAACATGAACACACGAACACCTACACATGAACGAAACATACATACATACATACATACATACATACATACATACCTGCATACATACATTGATATATACCACTCATTCTTGTATTTAACCCACTCATCTATTCATCCTGTTGTTCATCCATTCATCAATACATCCATTCATCCATTGATTCATGAATTCGTCCATTTATCGTTCATCCATTCATGCATCCATGCATTCATCCATCCATGCATCCATCCATCCATCCTCATATCCACGTGTCCATCCAACCAATCACTCACTCACTCGCCTCGTCGTTCATTCATTCATTCATTCATTCATTCATTCATTCGACTCATTTCTTTCTTTTGCTTCATTCATTCATTCCTTCATTCATCCATCCATCCATCCATACATACATGCATGCATGCATTCATTCATTTGAGTTTATTCCTTTCTTTCTTTCATTGATTAGTTCTTCCATCCATCCATCCATTCATCCATTCATTCATTCATTCGTTCATTCATTCATTCGTTCATTCATGTCGCTTGCATTCGTCCATGCATTCAATAGTTCATAATGTTTTCTTTCGTTCATCCAAACCATGCGATTTCAAAGCCATGTTCGTGTGATGCTCATTTGGTGTTCAAGTATCTCTCATTGTATGGTCGTTTCATTTCGTTCATTCTTCACTCGTTCATACATATATTTCCCTCTCTTCCTCTCTCTGCACATCTATGATTGATATATGCATGCATGCATGTATGTATGTACGTAGGTATGTACGTAGGTATATACGTAGGTATGTACGTAGGTATGTATGTATGTATGTATGTATGTGTGTATGTATGTATATAGTATGTATGTGTGTATGTATGTGTGTATGTATGTATGTATGTATGTATGTATGTATGTAGGTATGTATGTATGTATGTATGTATGTACATTTATTGACTTGTTTCTTTTCTATGTAAATATATATATATATACACACACATACATACACAGAAAAGAAACACAGATTCATTGACCCCTGCCGACAGTGCAAGCATCCTTGCTAACACCTGACTCCTGACTGACATTGCAGCGCATCCGAGGGTTCAAAGCACAACGAGGCTCGCCCAACACCCCGAAGTCGTGCTGAACCCTAACCTCTACAGTTGAGAATCCCCCAAACCCTGAACCCTTAACCCTAAACCCTAAAGCGCCTAAACCCTAAACCCTAAATTCGCAAAGTCTTGAAGACCTCAAGTCCGGAACCCTGTGGGACAGCCGCCAAAAGTAGGCCTACGGTCAAGGTGCGTCAGGCAGATGCGTCGAGAAATCAACAAACCCTAACTGCCCAGGTACCTACTATATGGGGTTTTAGGGGCTCTAGTACCCTATATAGTAGGTACCTGGGGGGGTTAGGAAAGTCACCTTACCGGCCCAACAAAGCCTAAAGCCTGGAATATACGAGACTTAATCAATCATTAGAGTAGGGCTTTGTGGTATCACGAACACGAAACCCACCAAACCCTCAATCCTAAAACTGCGAGATTCTACAGGTCTGACGAAGCTGGCACAGAACCACATCGGCATTTGCAAAGGTGCCGCTTTTTCTCCGCTTAGACTTGACGAAGACAAGGCTTAGGGCTTAGGATCTAGTGTTCGGGGCCTGGTTCCACCCAGCCTAGGTAACATGTGGCGTAAATTAGCGGGTCGTAGCCGAATCACTTTTCTTCAAGACCCAAGTCCCAGACAGCACAAGCCTTTTTGATAAAGACCAAGTTATACAAAAAACCCACGAAGTTTAAAGCTCTCCTTTTGAGGAAATATACGTGTTATCCCCCGGAAGCCAGCAGCTTTGATGCATCTGCCTCAGCACTTTTTGGCACACTCACTTCGCCTCTAACTTCTTTTTCTGCTCCAGGAAGACCATCAGCAGCCCACGCGCATCCCTTTTAGGGTCTCACTTTTAGGGTGCCGTAATTTTGTGGACCTAAGACGGGATCCTGGTTGAGAGAACTACCTAAATAGGGCCGTAATCAGAATAAGGTAATCAGAATAGGGTGGAGGGACATACTACTATATAGGAAAGTACAATATAGCATAGTATCGGGCGTTGCTGGGATAATATTTGTAAAGTTGTTAAACCCTGAAGCCCCTAAACCCTAAACCCTAAACCGTGTTATGAACACAAAACAGACTCCCTAAACCCTAAACCCCAAACCCCAAACCCAAAACCCTAATACCCTAATACCCTAATACCCTACACCCTAAACCCTAATACCCTAAGACCCTAAACCCTAACACCCTAAACCCTAATGCCCTAAACCCTAACACACTAATACCCTAAACCCTAAACCCTCAACCCTAAACCCTAATCCCTAAACCCTAACACGCTAATACCCTAAACCCTATTCCCTAAACCCTAACACCCTGATACTCCAAACCCTAGTACCCTAAACCCAAAACCCTAAATTAAATTGTGGGCTCTGGTCTTGCAGGAGCCAATCTCCCTGGCTTTGGGACATGTAGGACTTCCCTTTACGGTTTAGGGTTTGGGGTTGAGGGTTTAGGGTTTAGGGTTTAGAGGGTTTCAGGCTTTGGGGTTTGAGATTTTAGGGGGTTTGGGCTTTAGTAGGCTAGGGCCAAGGGTTCAGGAATATGTGAATCAATCGGCTGGGGGCTTAGGGTTTTGGACTACCCGGACCAGGGGCCCTTAAGATAGACAGGCGGGAGACCCATAGGCTCCTAAGTGGTTCCTTTAAATTTTTATGGTCTATATTTAGAAATCTATAGGGTAATCCCAAAAAGGAACTACTTAGGAGCCTATGGGCTTGGGATGTCTAGACTCCCGCAGGCATGAGGTTCTTGATCGGGGGGTTCCATTGCTCAGGGATCTTTAATAGGGGCCTCCGATGGTTCTTTCGGATGCTACAAAGCGGATTTTGGGGGTTAAGAGCCCCGGCCCCCGGAGTCTAGGAAGTTGACCACGTGATCGGCTAGAAGCCTGAAACTGCGGTGCAAGCCCATGAACCTACCCATAGGCCCCTAGAGGTAGGTAGTTCCTTTTTGGGATTACCTTATAGGATTCTAAATATGAAACATAAACAGGAACTGCTTAGGGGCCTTTAATGGGATAAACCACACAGCAACAGCAAGAGCCGGGAGGCATGTTGGAGACATCCGTTTCGCCGACAGTTTGAATGCTCCAGCCAACCTCCACAAGAATGACGTGTTCTGCAACCCCTAAGCCGCAAGCACGCCTGCCCGAAAGCCCTATATAGCGAACTCCAGAAGATAGGAATGCCTAGTGCTCGAGTGCTTGTAAGACATTCGATCCCCAAAGCATTCGGATCATGCTGCTTCAATTCCAAAGGGGTCCTAGGTACTGTTATGGGGAATACTTTCCCAAATCATGATAACGATTCCTAGTATAGAAACCCTACATTCTACTATATAGGTATTTTGGACCCTTTGGGGTTTTCTGGCTTCTACTTCACTAGGACCAGGCGCAGGGCTCTGCGCAGCCTCAAACCATCGGGTGAATCTTGCTGGCTTCAACAGGGCGGCTACGAGTGTTGTAAGATTTGGGGGACGGGTTCATGCTACCCCAAACCCTGAATCTCCATGTGCGGGTTTCCGAAAATAGGGGACCCAAATATAGTACCCTAAATAGTAGGATCCGTATTATAAAGGACCACCCCCAACTTTCGGAAACTCCCATAATAGCATAGCCGGAAAGTTCATGGCTTTCCTGCAGGCCTCTAGGTCTGGCAATGGAAGCCTGCATCAACGTGATCATCCTAAACCCTAAACCCCTAAACCCTAAACCCTATAAACCCTAAACCCTATAAACCCTAAACCCTATAAACCCTAAACCCCGAAAACCTAAAATGGGCTTGCCGGTGAGATGCTTCAGGGTTTGAGGTCGGTAAAAAACCCAAATTGCAAATCGAAGGCCTGCACTCCCAGATCCTCCGCATGACTTCCCGCGCGCACATTCCTGCCGCAGGTTGAGGTTTAGGGTTTTAGGGTTTAGGGTTTAGGGTTTTAGGGTTTAGGGTTTAGGGTTTAGGGTTTTGGGTTTAGGGTTTAGGAGAATCCCTAGGGCTCCAGTTACCTAAATAGTGGGTTACTAACCCTCTATTATGTACCCCAGTAACCGACTATTCAGGCAACTGGAGCCCTAGGGAATTATGGACGACTGAGAGACGTCGTAAGCAGGTAAAAAAATATAGGTTGTAACCTCAGGTTAGTTACTACGGACATACGTTCAATGATCCTATAAGTCTGGTCTAAACCAAGTCCGAAACCCCTAAACCATCTTAAACCCCTAGGCCCGAAAACCTACACCCTAAACCCAGGACCCCTCAAGTCGGGTCAAGGGTTGCGGAAGGCGGTTGGCCTTCAGACCCCACTTGGAGGTTCATGGGTAGTTATAAGTGGAGATGTAAGTCCCCTAATATGGGTTATAAGTATAGTCACCATACTTATAACCCCACTTATAGCAATCCTCAAGTGAATTTCGCCTTTCAGTCTTAGGACGTGAGTGTTGAGGATATGCCATGCCGTAAGGGTCCGCATACCCGCAGAGCACAAACTTTGGCCTTAAAGTAGGCATTATGTAGGTACTTTCGGACCAATGTATATACTATTTGGCTATGTGGATCCTTGGGGATAGCTTCAGAGGGTGCTTGAGGCCTTTAGGACCTGCACAGATCAGCTCTTACGAAGTTGTAAGCGGCTAGCATCTGGCGTATCTGACTATCCATCTTCGTTGCACGTGCTTTTCCCGACTGCCACGCGTGGTTTTGTCGTATTTTGAGCCTCGGAAGTGGGATGCTGGGACTTTGAGACCTTAGGACCCGAAACCCTAAAACCCTAATACCCTACGGTTGATGATAAACATCCTGTATTACCCATACTAATAAGGATTATATACCATAATTCCCATAGTTTACGGTCCTTAAGGTACTGCAGGATTTCTATCATCAATTGTAAGACCCTAAACCCTAATCCTGGAGCTGGGGATACGTGCAGGCTGAGTTGTAGCTGGAAGCGAGGCTCAAGGATTCTCAATTGGGGTTTCAGGGTTTAGAGTTTATGTCAAGCTATTAGACAAAGTCAACTAGGGCAGCACCCCTTGCCCCCCCCCACCGTCTCACCACCACCCCTTTAGGGCCAGGCCTCACGGTGATGGGCTTGGTCTTGTTGAGGTCGAAACCAAACGGAAATGTGAGGAAGTAGACGTCCTGAGATATGGTTTCATGGTTTGGGCTAGGTTCAGCGCTGACGGATTAATTGCTCCAACAGCCTCGTGTGTTTATGACACTACACTTCCCCACAAGATAGCATGTTTAGAGTTTATGGTGCGGATATTGTACGGCTTCCAGGATATATAATTGCGGCCAGGCAAACATCTAGTGCACACACCAGCTAGCTGCTAGCTCATCAGTTGGCAGGGAGGGTGCTTGAATCCTGCCAAGGTGCTTGCAGTGTACCATCCGGAAGCTTGAATTGAACCGTAACATACGGCACATCTAGGTCTGCCTCGTCAAATACGGGTTCTGCATCGCCAGCGGCCGAACTTTCTACAGGCGCTGCCGGCTTCGCAAGCGTCGCCGCGGCCGCAACCGTTGTAGTCGCCGGGGCTGGGGCTGGTGGTGCCTTTGCCACCGGTTTCTCCTGCGTGGGCGCAGGGGCCTCGGGGCTCGCTGTCTGGGGCACAGCGGCCTTGCTTGCCTGCACGGGCTTGGTGGCCTCTGGAGGTGTCTCAACTGGCACTTGCCGTGCGGGCGGCTGCGCTGCCTCAGGAATCGCTGCTGCGCAAAAATTAAATTCAGCCACGTGGCAATCGCACACTTAAGGACTGACCCACCAGCAGTCCCAGCACTCCGCTCATGAGAGCTGCCCCATCCCCCAATCTCTCTCTTGCTCTCTCCATCTGTCTCTGTCTCTGTCTCTCTGTCTCTCTGTCTTTCTGCTCTCTGTCTCTCTGTATCTCTCTCCCTCTCTCTGCAGGCCACCCGTCCAACAAAACGGAAAGCAAAAGAAAGAAGAAAACACAGCTGTCATGCACTGATGGCTGCAGGCCAGGTGCCGGCACCTGCTTCGGGGAAGCTGTTGCCATTTGCGGTGCAGGGGCTTTCGGTTGAGCACTTTCTTGCAAAAGCTCTTTGACCTTGGCTTTGGGTGCCGTGACCGAACTTCTACAGATCCCGTTCCAGAATAGCAAGATGTTTTTGTCAAGGTGCCCTCGGTAAGAAGAGCATCTGCCGATGTTGGGACATCTGAACTGTCTTGGGGGACGATACAACATAGCAAACACCGGACGGCAACCACTGCTCTATGATGTATTGATCGGAGTCTCGGTGCACAAGACTAACCCAAAACCCTGCGCCCCAAAACTCCTAAACCCGTAAACCCACAGACACTGAACCCTAACCCCACTGAACGATGCTTTCAACTGGCAAAAACTCCCCTAAACCCTAAACCCTATAAACCCTAAACCCGAGACGCTGACCCTTCAACCTTCAACGTTGCTTCGATGAGAACCTTGCTGGAACCCATTGCAGTACCTTACTTTTGTTGGGTGCCTTTTTGTTGTTACCATATAGGATCCTAGCTCCTAACATATCCTAACCATAATCCAGGAAGTGAGGTATCCTAATAAAGGTAGTACCTTGTGGGGATCTCGGTAGGTTCCTGCACCTAAGGGAAGGTTCTTGCAACCCCTTAGGGTCCAACTAGTCCTTATTTATGGTTTTTGGGCCCCAAAGTCCTTAAATAATGATTACTTGGACCCTTAGGCAACCAAGGCCGCCAACCAAAACACTTTGATCCGTCACAGACAGTCTGGCGACCGTATCATCCGGGCTCCCAGCCGAACCCTGAACCCCAAACCCTCCCTTAAAGTACCAGAACCTGTTTTGTTTCTTAGGATCTATAATTAGAGCCTTAAAAGTAGGCTTACTTGCAGCTAAACGTGAACCCTAAAGCCTGGTTTAGGGCTTTGCAGAGGGGCGGGGCACAACACAGAAATGGCCAAGGACCACACTGGAACTTCCCAGAGAGCCCAATACCCCTTAATTTAGGAATTTACCTTAAATTATAGGCGTCTTAATATTATGATGTAAGGTATATTCCTCAATGAAGGGGTATTGGGCTCTCTGGGCTTGCCCTCGGCCGAATTGGCACATCAAACATCAACGGGTGTCGAAGCCCTGCTAGAACTAGGATAGGACAAGCGCTAAGCCCCAAAAGCTTGTTCTCACCCCAAACCCGGAACGTCCCCAGACCCTATGCTCCAAAACTTTTGGAATCATCAAAGCCGCATATTAAACCTGTGATCAGTTTGATATCATCCCAAAGCCTCTACCTCCAACCCGGGACCCCACGAAGGGGGCTTAGAGTTTGGGGTTTTGCTTCGAGGATTTAGGGCCAACCTTGGACTACAACTTGTGACAGTCTGCGAGGTCATTCCCCTCAAGTTTAGGGGAATGACCTTGCAGAGGTAAACCCTACATGATACATGAAGCCTAAGACTGAAGACTCCAAAACCCTTGACTCTAGGCCTCAAGCAGCAGACTATTTTTAAGGGCAAGCCACCGAGACCCGCTTCGTGCCTGTAGCCTGCGAATCAGGCTGCGTTGTACCCCTGAAGCCTAAACCTGCTCAGGCTAAGCCCTAAACCCTAAACCCTAGCTAACTAAACCCTAGCTAACCCCTGAGACCGGAAACAAAAGCCAGAATGCTAAGCCCGTAGAGCCCGAAAGTCCTAAACTCCAGAACCTTCACTCCGAAACCCTACAGTCTTGGAGCCCTCCCCCCTGAACAAGTCACTTAGGTTCATGGACTGAAGGTCTTCAGAGTTAGGGTTTAGGGTTTAGGGCTTTAGGGTTTAGGGCTTAGGGTTTAGGGCTTTAGGGTTTGGGGGTGTGCTTTTGACATACATTGTTGGGAGTTTGCCCAGAGTCCGGGATCATCCCCTTCGTGAGAGCAGGAATCTAAACAGCCAGCATCATTGTTCGCCTGCAGCATCTAACCGTTGAATTTAACCTCGTAGAACATATTACAGACATGCCAGATGAATACAAGACCCCCACCTGCTCCTCCTCCTCCTCCTCGCCCTACTACTTCCTCCTCCTCCTCCTACTACTGCTGCTGCTCCTACTACAACAACAACAACAACTACTACTACTACTACTGCTGCTGCTCCTACTACAACAACAACTACTACTACTACTACTAGTACTACTACTAGTACTACTACTACTACTACTACTACTACTACTACTACTACTACTACTACTACTACTTACTACTACTCCTACTACTGAAGGATCAACAATGTATGGTTCACCTGCCTCTGTCTCCTTGGCGGCACCCTTCCTCGGGTCATGAGCTGTAGGTAGGCTTGGAAGTCAAACTTGGGAACTAAAGGTTAAGCTTGGGGTTTAGGGTTAGGCTTTAGGGTTTAGGGTGTAGAGAAATATAGGTTTACCCTACTACCAAGTTGAGGAGATTTGACGGCGCCGGGTCCACAAGCAGAGTCACAAACACCTTGCTTCTGACTCTACCGCCAATTATAGTGCATGGTGCGGAGACTCCCCAGCAGCGTGGGCACAAAGGTCCGGTAAGGATCTATACCTATACCCATAGGCTCCTAAGTAGTTCCTTTTTGGGATTACCCTACAGATTTCTAAATATACACCATAAAAAGGAACCACTTAGGAGCCTATGGGTAGCTTGAGACTCAGCGTTACTTTCGTCAACGGGCCCAAAGGCCTCTCGGCGATCTCGGCTTCAGCGAGACTTCTGGTGGGATATGGCTTTGGGGATTCTTGGGTTTACGATCCGGCAAAAAGTTTCGACAACATCTGTCTGGGCCTGCACGTGTCTCTGATCTAAGACCTTTCATCTAAAGCTGCATGAAAGGTCGGGATTGAGCACGGTCCGGTCCTGGAATTGAAGCTGCATCCTGTTCTAGATCGTGGGTCTGTTATTGCCGTCTCGCTGCTTCTCCTGCAGCTGAAAATCAAAACCACGACATCCACAAACAAGAAACCCAACACAAACAACAAGAACAACCAGAACAACAGCAGGAAAGCATAAGCATAAGCATAATCTCCCCTGCACGGCTAGACATGCGAGTTCAACTTTGAGTCGTCCCTGCGCCTTTGTGCGCAACACACTAACCACTAAAACCGGCCGTAATCCAAACAGGAAGGCTAGCTAACCCTGGCATCACACGGTTTAGGGTCTAGGGGGTTATGGCACCCTGGAGACTTACATGCCCCAAACGGCAGTACCTAATCGGACGTGTCGCCCCTGCTGAGCCACTTCGCCGTCATACTTGGAGACCCACTGCATTTGAGGCATCTGAGCAGTGACCACCGAGAAAAGCAAGGGCTTACAAGGTCGAGTATAGGACCCCAACAATTGCAATAGGGCTTGCGGGGTCGAGCATATCTTGCGTTGAGGGTTCAGGTTTCATACCAACCTTGTAAGAACTTTCTTCTGATGCTTGGCGCACCATGCTCGGACGAAGCAGATGTTGATGAGGATCCAACTTAATAACCCTGGGTAGTGGAGGATCTGGGATCATTCTGACTACAAGCTCTGTTTCTGGTGCACCTGTCTTGTTTGTCATCACCTCTGCAGCAGTGATTCTGCAAGCACACAGCAAGCAGCAACAGGATCATGTATGAAGTGCTTAGGACATTGCTTGAAGGCTTGCAGTATGCTACCCTCATTGCAGCATCGTACCGTCTGCAATCGCTCTATGTCCGTAATCTCAACTGCGCGACTGGAAACCGCATCCCGAAAAACGTCAACCCTGCTATATACTTCATTGGCTAAAATGGCCCGAGCACCTCTTCCCTCCATCACGAGTTTAGGGCGTCACCTTCCCAAAAGCTTCCCCACCTGCTTGACAGCACCGTGCCACTTTGCCTGCCAATCCCAAACCGAAACTTTGTGAAGCAAACCGGAAAGCGGCGCGAAACACCCAGCTCCACCCGAACTACTCAACCCAGATGGGAGCCTGCACCGGAGAAGGGTCGCGTCCCAACACGCTGCTTGCCGCGCTGGCATCGTCCAGACACGGGGTAGAGGCCTGCGTTTGGGATTGGGAGGTTCTTTGTCAAGAGTTTAGGGCTCAGGTGTAGGGATTGTCGGACGCAGGTGTCAACTGTTAACATAGTTCTTTTCTGAACTTCAGATTTTGGGCTTCACGGAGTGTAAGGTTTACGGTTTTGACGTGCCTCAAACGAGTCAGCAATTCGGGATTAGTGTATGGCGGCTTTGTTGGACCTTTTGAAACAGGGCTTGGGGCTAACATCCTTTGCCAAACACACCCACGAAATCCTGTCTCTCTCTGGCCTCCTCCTGTGAATTCGTAGTAGGGCTGGCCGTCTTCTCTATAAAACATCTCCTTTGATCAAGGCTGGGTTACGGTTTCGCTTTTGTGGTCAGGGTCCAAGGATGGGGGCGCTTGGTCTTGGGCTTCAGGGGTTGGCGAGTCTATGGAAACAGGCTGTGTCGAAAGCAAATCTCAGGATGGATGTGCACCACACCGAAGGTTCACCGCTCCCCTTACAGCGCTAGTGGGTTTAGGGCTTAGGGTTTAGGGCTTAGTGCTTTCATGTGAGGTTGTGTCCACTGCTCACACACGTTTCACAAGCATTGAAGGACAGTGCCGTTTAGCTTGGGGAAAATCGTAACTACAACACGCCTCACGAAAGCAGGGCTGGCTTTGGCATCCTCACCCATCAACCCTAATTTCTCCAAAACTTAACCTGCGTGTCTTCTAAACCTGTAAACATCAGAGGCCAGGGTTGCGGCCCGGGGTGAGGATCTTGGAATTAGCTTGGGCAAACGCATTGAATTAAATCATGACATCGCGCGACAAGCCCCCTAAAAATAAACCGCAAAACCTGAACCCTCGACCCTATATCCCTAAACCCTAAATGGCCCTAAACGCTATAGCCTATATCCATGTGCCGCTGATGCTACGGAGGAACAACAACGAGGTCAGATGAGGCGAGGAACCTAATTCCGAGTTGTTACTGATGGCAAGCCTCAGCAACCGCTCCTCTCCTGGTCATTTTAGGGTTTAGCGGTTTAGGGTTGAGGGTTTAGGGTTTTAGGGTTTAGCGGTTTAGGGTTGAGGATTTAGGGTTTTAGGGTTTAGCGGTTTAGGGTTGAGGGTTTAGGGTTTTAGGGCTTATAGGGGTTTGGGGCTTAGGGGTTTAAGGTGTTAGGGTTTTACATACATGCATGCACGCAAACAAACGTATGTACATTCCTACAACAACCTCATTTGCGGCCAATAAGCCCCAACCTACCGAAGATCAACACACCCTAGGGCTCCAGGTACTTGAAATAGTAGGTTCCTGGGGTACATAATATATGGCTAGTAACCCACTATTTATAAAACTGGAGCCCTAGGGAGCCCCAACCGAAGATCAACACAGATCAAGTCAAGCAGGCGTCTCTGCAGGCGTTAGGTGAGCCGGGTGCCTCTCATCACGGATTTGCTTCCCTTCCGTGTGTACCAGTTTAGGGTTTAGGGTTTAGGGTTTAGGGTCTTCAGCCTACTTGGAGGTTCATGGGTAGTTATACGTGGAGTTATAAGTCCCCTAATATGGGTTATAATTATAGTTGCCCTACTTATAGCCTCACTTATAACTACCCCTGAACCTCCAAGTACCACTCACGGAACTGCCAATACGATCTTAGACGGAGTCGTGGAGGAGTTTTCGATGTCAACAAGAGTAGCTGCAGGCTGTAAGATCTGGGGGTTTCCGAAAACAATGGATCCTAATATAGTACCCTGAATAGTAGGCGCCTTATTATAAGGACCCCAAAATAGGGTACCCTAGTTGTCGGAAACTCCCATCTAGCCGAATGTCCAGGCTTCTGTCTCTCACGGGGGGCTGACTAGACAACGGCTTGGGGCGTAGTTGGTTCGGCGTGTATGATGACCATGAACAAACGCAGCACTGAATAGTATGCTCTTGGGGGCAAACGACCCGAGTGATTGTGCTTCTAGCCTCAGGGAGCAGAAAACCAAATACAACTAAATCTTGAACCCGTGTAGAACTCGGATCGAAACACGACAGAGACAAGTTGACGGTTTGGTGCAGTCTTTGGGGTATCTCGGCCCCATGCGCCCCCAAGACCCCTAAACCCCCTGGCCGTAAACCCACTCCGTGCCTGGCATCCGCAAGTACCGCCTTTGGAACTTTCTGCGGGCCCGGATGCTCATCCGAGGGCTGTAGCTGAACTGTCAGGGAAATCCGATATGGTAGCAGTAACGGTAGCAGTAATAATTAGTGGCAGGAGTCGGGCTCATCGTAGGAGGAAGAGGAGGAGTAGTAACAACATCAATAATAAGACTACTTAAGAGGAAGTAGTCGTAGTAATTAGGAGAAGGAGCATCGGCAGCAGCAGAGGCAGCAGTCAAACTCGCACAACAAGATTCCACGTCCGACCACATGGGATACCAGCGCAGAAACTAACCACATGAAGTCCGCGAACCCTGAATCCTAAACCCTAAACCCTACACCCTAAACCCTAAAAGCCCTAAACCCTTAACCCTAAACCGTGGATAACCTTGAGTGAGGTCTTTGGTCTTTTTGCTTGCAGCTTGGAATTCTTCCTTGATTCAGGTCTTCGATCGTTAACGCTTAGGGTTTGTTGGTTCAGGGTTCAGGGCTTATAGGGTTTAGGGGCCTAGGGATTCAGGGTTCTGTGTTAGACATTACATGTTCGAGGTTGATGCCTGAACCAAGCTACCTAAACCCTAAACCCTAAACCCAACATCGAGGGATAAACCCATAGTGGTCGCATGGGTCGTTTCATGTTCTCTAGGCTCCGTGGGTTCGCAGACGGTTCAGGGGTTTAGGGATTTAGGGTTTAGGATTTTGGGTTTTAGGGTTTAGGATTTCGGGTTTAGGGTTTATCGAAGGACCGGTCTTTCTGAACATGCTGAAATGTGTGTCTTCGTCCAAATAACGACCCAACAAGCCTTCAAGGCACCGCGTCTATCTTGCTAGTACTGACTGCCCACGGAATTAGGGTTTAGGTTTGGAGTCCGCCATCTCATTCACAACCCTAAACCCTAAAGTCCCTAAGGCCTAAAAGCTAAGAGCCCTCAACCCTCAAATGATCGCTGGCGGGCCCTCGCAGGAAACGCCGTAAGCCTAGACTACGCTTTTCTTCAAGTCTGGGGGTGGGTTCCTAGGTGCCTGAAATGCCGCGAGGAAGAGCTTGATGACGGACAGTACAGGATTAACGATGGAAGGGGGAAAGGCCCCAAACCCTAACACCCTACTAATTAACCCCCTAAAGCGCGGGTTTAGGATTTAGGGTTTAGGTTTAGCGAGTCTGAACCCCCCAGGTACCTACTATATAGGGTACTAGAGCCCCTAAAACCCCATATAGTAGGTACCTGGGCAGCTAGGGATAGAACCCTCTTTGGGAACACCCCGTGCCTAGCTTGTCCATTACCTTCTCCAGCTGCTTGTCTTTGCGGAGGAGCTCTGCTGAAGAAGGCTCTGCACGTTTCCTTGTTGGGGGCTGGAGCAAAGCCTAAACCCTATAAACCCTAAACCCAAAAACCTAAACCCTAATTACATCCCAAACCCAAAAAAGGCAAAGGCATAGGATCTATGTAAAGTCTCAGGCTCAAAGGATAGAGGCAGGGCCGTCAGCCCCACACCCGGACCAAAACCTAAAACAAAACAAAACTATACCTGAAAACCGAAACGATCCGGAGGGTTTAGGGTTTAGAGGTTTAGGGTCTAGGCTTTAGGGGTTTAGGGTTTAGGAAGCTGCAAAGCTGTTCAGCCTGAGATTTTTAGCTTCTCGACCTCCCCTCCCCCCTGGGCCGCACCCAGAGAGCCCAATACCCCTTAATTAAGGAATATACCTTAAATCATAATGTTAAGGCCCCTACAATTTAAGGTATTTTCCTTAATTAAGGGGTATTGGATTAAGGGGCATCTCATGGAGCCTGACAAGTATGCCGCAGAATCCTTCACGCTCCCTATGAAGCTGTCTTGAATTCATAGGGCATGGGGTTCAGGGCAAAGCCCTTAGGCGCCTCTGGGATTTAGGGTTTAGGGTTTAGGATTTAGGGCTTATGGGTTGAGGATTCAACTTCAACACCTTCGACGATCTAGGAGCGCGCCGTACAGGCTGTCATGCGGTGGGAGGCCCTCGCCCAGCATGAAGGTTGACAGTTTGGGACGAACGCTATAAAATCTGCAGCTTCGGTTTCGATCTTCTAAAGACTTTTCGGAAAGTGGCGCAAGATTTGATTTCGGAGTCTTCGACTCTCTCGGCAAGAAAGGCATGGCCACAAGGAGGTCTTGACCCTACCAGACCAAGCATGTCGTATTTCGTGTCTTGGTTGTGAGAACTCCAATGGACATCTGCATGATTTAGCAGTTTAAAGCCGCCCACATATTCGCCTGACTGGCGGTACAATTGCGGCACAAAGTCCACACCGGAAACTGTCGCAACAGTGTAGTGTCGGGATGCCGATACTTTCGCATCGCACGGAAATGGCATCTTGTGATGCCCTGCATTACGACCGCTATATAAGCGGGAGGACCAGCGCGTGAAGGGAAGGAAGGCAGGCTTCGACGTTACATGTGTGCTTGGCTCTATGCTAAAAGACTTAAGAGTTTAGGCTGTGGGCTTATAAATTCAGACTTCGAGTGATTTCCACCCTAAACCCTTTAAACCCTCAGCC
>CAJNJA010004359.1:0-18067 GCA_905231915.1 Symbiodinium necroappetens | reverse complement strand
TAGGGGTTGAGGGTTTTAGGTTTAGGAGTTTAGGGTTTAGGGTTGAGGTTGCTTCAAAGCTGGAGCAGCATATAAGGCACACCAAAGAGCGTAATTTGTTTGCGACCCCTAGCAATCGGACCCCCAATCACAAGGCAGATGCAATTTTAAGCAGTCATTAAAGCTTGGGTGTGAGTTTAAGGATCTTGGGGCTTGGGGGTTAGGGACCAGGGTTTAGGGTGCAATAGAGTGACCTTAATATTCAAATATACTTCCTTAGTATAATTATAGTACAATGGGCCCCAAAGCCCTATTCTAATTATTAAGGCCCCTACATTATGGTTGAGATTCAGGTACTGGGGTTTAGAGCTGGGATTAAGATTTAGGTGTTAGGGCAGTAAGAAGCACTTGGTGTTGAATCTGTTCTTTCTGCAGAGTCTCTGGATGTTGCAGCTGGGGATCAAGAGCTGATAGCAAGGATACGGTTTAGGGTTTAGGGGTTTAGGGTTTAGGGAGTCGAGGGTTCGTGAAAGGGTTCCCTTCGAGGAGTTCTTAGCTTAAGTTCTAGCAATACCACGTTCGCTGTGATGAGGAGTCTCTGAGCCCTAGACCCTTTAAGCCCCTAAACCCCTGAAATTACTTTAAAGCCCATGAAGCTTAGACCCCTTTTCCTAGTCATTCAGGCTCCCCTCGTGGAGGCACAGACAACTTGGAATTCCGCAGCCCGAAGTCCGAACGCAAGAGCCTCGAAAGCGCTCAGCGCCCCGAAACACAGGTCCAACTTCCCAGGTTGTTTCAGAAGTTGCGCAGCTTGGAATGCGTTGACATTCCTGAAAAAGTATAACTTGATGTAAGGGTTTCGGGTTTGGGAGTAAAGGTTGATGTCTGATCGAGCTCCTGCGCTGTGTCACGTGCTTGTTCGTTCGTGGCTCAAGACTTCGAAGGACTGTTGCTGAGCGTTTGCTGTCCTTCGGTGACCCTCATGGCTAGTTCCAGTGCATCAGGACAGTGAGATGTGAACTCCGACAAAGTCTGACAGTGTCACATTGTTTCATTCGCCTCCACTTGCGATATAGTATACAATAGTCTGCGGAGTTCATTGCATCGAAGCGCATCAGAATGCCTTGGAGTTTGTTTGCGATTTCTCACAGCAGTCAGAGGCCATGGAAAGTAGACTCCCGGCAGGAGCAGCATAGTTCAGCAAGCATGCCGATGTCATCGCTGACCTTCTGGCCCAGCATTTTCATCCTTGGCTTTGCCATGGGCCCAGCTTGACAGCGAATGTATTTACCCTGACGCACTGGTCTGAATATTTAAAACGTTGGTTTCCAAAGAGTTGTTTCCTAGCACACCCTATTATATGTACCGCTCCCTTCTGTCGATCTTATTTCCTGTCTACCCACCTACCTGCTTGCCAGCCTACCTATCTATGTATTTATCTTTGTATGTTTCGCTTCCTCTCTCTCTCTCTATATACACATATATGTCGGTCTGTCTATCTGTCTATCTATCTACCTATCTATCTATCTACCTATCTATCTATCTATCTCTCGATCTATCTATCCATCCATCCATCTATCTATCTATCTATCTATCGTGCTTTCTCTCTCTCTGTCTCTGTCTCTCTCTCTCTCTCTCTCTCTCCCTCCCTCGCTGTCTATCTGTTTACCTGTCTCTCTATCTCTCTATCTTTCTATCTTTCCATCTATCTATCTGTCTATCTACCTACGTATACATCTACCTATCCATCCAGCCATGCATCCATCCACCTGTCTGTGTTAACAGGTGCCCAAGAACAGGAGCAGGCCCGAGGATTCATCGCGTTTGCCCGGAAACTGGCAATGCCGCCGTGCCGCCTGCCATAGACTCCAAACACCAGGCCCCTGATATACTAAAATTTGGTAATATAATATATAGTAATATAATAGTGTAATATTCAGTATTCTGTAGTTTTTTGGTATAGTATAGTATACTATAGCATGCTATATGACTATATTATCCCTGTCAAACTTCGGCATGAATGTCCGAGGTCAGCCACCGCGAAAGCCATTATTCCACTGAGATACCGGGCCATGACGCAGGACAGCATTGAGCGAGGTTGAGTAAGTGGAGGTATGCGGAGGTTGAGTACGGAGCAATACCCAGAGAGCCGTATACTCCTCAATGACGCACGATTCCTCAATGAAATCATGTTAAGCCCCCAAGGGTCCAAAGGACCCAATAATAATGTACTTGGGTTTAGGATAGTAGTTGTGTAGGTTAGCATTTGGGAGAATGGGGAGCAGTACTGTAGGCTCTGTATGGGGTCTGGCTGTGTGGCTAGCTTGAAGACGCCAAGCCCCAAGCCGCAAAACCCCGAACCTAAGTCCTACACCTTCCATCCGATATCCAGAGCTTAAGCCTTAAGCCCCCAACCCTAAACCCTACATAATCCCTGGTACCCCGAAGCATACACCTTAGCCTTAAACCTTTCTCTATCCTCCAACACCACAAATCCTAAAACCCAACCTTCAACTCTACTCCCTAAGGTCTAGGGTTTAGGGTTTAGCGGTTTAGAGACCCTAAACCCCTGAGCTCTCTAAACCCAGAAAACCCCTAAGTCGAAGGCTGGAGGTTCGAGTTTAGAGCTGCTGGGCTTGGAGTACAAGGCTTCAGGGTCCTCTGGGGGGTTTAGGGTTTTGGGGTGCAGGGTGTAGGGATTTAGGGGTGTAGGGTTTAGGGTGTACGTAGGGTTTAGGGTCTGGGGTTTTGGGGTTCAGGGTGTAGGGGTTTAGGGGTTTAGAGTTTTGGGTGTATCATACAGGGTTAGGGCTTATGAAATAGGCCTTATAATATGGTACAGGGTTGAGGGCTTAGGTTCAGCGGTGGGGTTTAGAAGTTGGGGTTTTGACTAAGAGACCACGGGTCTGCAGGCACAGTTTTGATGCGGACGATATGGCATGTTCTCGCAGCTCTGCTACCGCTCTGGGTTCATGCTCTCAGGCTAATAGGAGGGAACCTTCATGCCAAGCGAAAGCCCTGGAGAGATTATACACGGCCACATCTATGCATGCGTCTGTGCACAAAGCGCATGCTGGCCAGGAGTTTTCCCTGGAAGCCAAGAAGTGGCAGAGGCGCTTGTCAAACAGGGTTGCGATTACAAGCCTGCTCGGCAACGGCTTGGTGAAGGATATGACGGTCTTTGCTTGAAACGAATGCAGTGGTTACTTCTGTGAATGTATTCACAACACTGTTGGTGGAAGTACCGGTGTGATGGCAGGCCTTTGTGTTGCTGTTATAGACGCTGTTACTGCCATGGCCGCGCTGCTCCTCTTCCTACAACGACTCTACTCCTGCCACTACGACGACGGCCCTAAACCCTAGACGCTAAGCCACGGCTACTGCCGCTCACAGTCCGCGAATACAGCCATCAGAAACTCGCCAGTCGTTTGAGGTGCTTTGGTTGTCTCTGCCTCCGAAAGTAATGTCTAGCTCCTGCTGAAATTCTGGTGTTGCTCATAGACGAATGACTAATGGCTGCTCATACTTCTGATCTTTGTGGTGCTCATGATGAAAATTGCTTGTGCTTCTAATTTGCCAGTTTTGGTGCTTCTCTTGACTGCACAACATGTTGTTTGTTACTCCGAGCTCCTGACAATCTGTAGCCATCACTACCATCTATGATCTTCACTTCAGCTGCAACGATTAGGACCGAATGTGTTGCATTCCTACTGCTCTTCTTACTTTTTGACATGTTAGCTAATTCCGAAACCCCTGCGACCCCAATTAGCACCTGACCCTCTCATCCTCTGTGCAGCCCTCTCCGCATCCTCCAATAGAAGGTCTTCTCTCTCGCTGCTGGCACCGTGGACCAGATGGAGCCGGATTTAGCCGTGTTGCCTCTGGCGGCCTCGCCCGCTGAAGGCACGCGTTTAGTGTTGTCATTAGGGATACTGGGTTTCAGGGTTCCGATTCCAATGCGTAGTTGATGTTTACGATTTCGTGACCTGGGCCTTGAGACTCCCTTGCAAACGTTCCTCAAATCCTCGGGCTTCCAATTGTAATGATGATGCGACGGCTCGTGGCAAGGATGGTGGCGATGTGGTGAGGACGATGATGATCAAGTTCGGTTATTCCGAAAGCAACCGTGTTGGCAGCACCAGCAGCAGCATGGCAATTGCACTAGGACTGGGGCTGGTCGGTCTGGTACTAGGTTCTTCGAACAGAACAGGGCCTGTTAAGGGTGTGGACCTCTGCTATCATGGTTCCTCTACCCGGAAAGGTAGGGTTTTGCAAGGGACTAACTATTTAGCATTATCGCTATCATATTCAGATAGTATCATTATGGTCATTATTTGATGTACTATGCCATTGAGGACTCCTTAGAATTAGAACTGTATTCTGTTCTATTCTATTGCATTACATGAGGTTTGAGTATATTATTGATTGATTATATGCTAGTAGTGTGGATCGGATGTGCAGGGTTTGGACCGGGTCGGAGCCTCAGCGTTTTGGCTGCTTGGTTTTGGTTTAGGCTTTAGGGTTTAGGGTCTTTTGTTTCACTTTGGAAGAGAGACCGGTTTGGATTGGACACCTCCGACTACATGTGTCTCTGAAGAGAGGGACCTGCAGCTTAGAGTGCAGGGTTGGCAGTGACAGGCCCCAGCCGTATGAAGGGCCATTCGAAGAAGCGTGTTCATATCACGGAATACAATGTAGTATAACCTAGTTTAATTGGATGCAATATACTATAATGTTCCCGAGAAGGTGCCATCACGGAGGATGCTGTCGACCTGGAGCTGCGTGCAGATGCTCAGGTGCTGAAGTTATGGCACCTTTTTGTATAGATTCGTCACTATAAGGATGCTACTACTTAGGGTTTAGGGTTTAGGATTCTCGGTAGAAGGTGACGATTGCCGATTTCATAACCTTTGTTTTGAGGGCTTCAGAACCATCAGCCTCAGCCTGTTCCGGCAGGATAGATCTGTACATGCAGATTCATGGGTAACCAGGTATAGTTGCAAATGGAGTTATATGAGTCCCCTAATGTATATGGGTAGTTTAGTAAAGCCATGTAAGACAACAGCTTAGCCACGCAAGACAACAGCATAGAGTTTCTTCATTTTGCCTCGTTGCTTAGCACCTGCGGGAAAAGCCTCTCTAAAGCACATTGAAGCGCCATACAGCCCTCTCAAACCATTGCAAACCCGAGCGGAAAAAAGACCAAAAGAGTCGTTTCCAACCAGCCATAAAACCCGAGACCTGTTCTCCCAGACCTCATCAATAAACCCTAAACCCTGAACCCTAAACCCCAAACCTCAAAGCGTAATTTCGATCCTTGTCGCGAAAAGGCGCGGTGCCTCCGGAGCCGCCTGGCGCCCACCGCCGCGGCGCTTCTAAGGCATCGCATGGTCAGCGGACGCTTTCAACATGACTAGTAAGTAGCATATGATGTGTAATATAGCACAATACAGCATAATACGTTACTCTATAATCTGGTATTATATAATTACTAAATTGTAATATATATATATATATGTGAAATCATATGTTAAGGTTTGTATACGGGCGACTCTACGGGTTACTCCGAGGGTCCTATAAGGGTTACTGCAAGGGTACCACAAGGGCTGCTGCAAGGACTACGACAAAGGGCATGGAAAGTATTTTACAAAGGGCTCTGTACCGAATTTTATAATGGGTTCTACATATAGGGTTTGGGGTTTAGGGCTATGCAGCTAAACCTTAAACTTCCTAAACCCCTAAACCCTAAACCCAGGCTTGTCTGCGTTCTTTTGCATGGAAGTCTCGGATTCTTCTTTTTTGGTGTAAGGCTTTATGAGAGGAACGATGGCCATAACCTCCGGTAGATGGCCCTACCCATAGGCCCCGAAGTAGTTCCTTTTCATGGGTTTATATTTAGAATCCTATAAAGTAATCCCAAAAAGGAACTACTCAGGGGCCTATGGCCCTACACCCTAAAGCCTAAACTCTGTAAACTCCACACCCCGAAACCCGAAACTGCGCAGTCGATGTCCAGCTCCACTGGCGGTTGAGAACTCGGCACAACAAGACCCGCCACACCCGAAAGCCCCTTAACCAACAACCTCCATAACGCCCATGGTCTGATCATCCCTAAAGAACCTGTAGACACTGTAGAACATCCTGCAAGACCGTAGGACCCGAGCTCTGAAAGTAGTGCTATGTGGCCCTTCTACTAGCTGCTTCGGGGTGAACTGGAGCCTAACCGCTCAAGCCCCTGGTTTCTCAAGCACATGGAAATGGAAAGGTGGTTGGAAGAGGATTGCACAAAGGCCTCTGCCAAAGCCTTAGCTGCTTTCTTTGTGGTAGGGTTTGGGCTCCAGGGTGTAGGATTTGAGGGTTCAGGGTTTGCTGGCTTGCCTCAGGCTAAGTCTGTTCCATGTCGGCACAAATTGCACGCAGCGACTAGCTTTACTGTATGGGAGTCACAATGGTAGACCCGTCAACAAGGGCCCTAATTCAAACCCACACCTCAAGACAAGCGTAAGCATTTGAGCTTCAAGCCCAATCGTAATGATCGGCACACAGATTCAGACCGGAAGCCCTAAACCCGAAATCTGTAGTCTTAGCTGGAATCCGTTTAGTCGCTAAGTGCCTCGCTTCGTGACCGTCCGCCTGACCGGTTGCATGAATCCTAGACCCTAAACCCTAGACGTTGAAGCCTAAGCCCTAGACCCGGAACCCTGGATCCAATACTCTTAGAGATTCTCGGAGCTGCGCTTATGGTAATTCCGCTCAGAGCGAGCGAGAGAGAGAGAGAGAGAGAGAGAGAGGGATAGATAGATGGGTTTATATATATATATATACACACACACACGCACACTCACTCACATACTGGTTAGATTTGGGTGATTTATGTTACTCGACTGTGCTCTCTGCAGCGGTCCACCTCCACACCGACGCAACTGCCGTCACTCGTTTTCTTATGAGCGGCTCCTCGCGTCTCGTTGCTTGCCCTTCCTCCTTTGCGATGGGCCCGGCGACCATGGGCCCATCAGCCGGCCCGATCACGGGACATTCCTGTGGGTTTAGGGTTGAGGGACATAGGGTTACGGGTTGAGGGTGGGTAGTCGGGTTTCGGGTTGAGGGTTTATAGTAGGGTTTCGGGTTGAGGGTTTAAGGTCATCTCCGCATCAAGGGGGGCAGTGGCGGCCGGGTATCACAAGCTGATGGCCGAGAAGCAGAGGGTGCAGATCACAAAGGTTAAGCGAGCCGCGAGAAGACAGGCAGAAGCTGAAAGCACATGGAGGCCCAGCCAAGGAAGTACAACAAGGTTGCGAAGAAAGCAGTGTTCGGGTTCGGGCGGGCCGTACTCCATGGTAGACTGCTTGTAGAACCTACTCCTGTTCGTTTGCGGCATCTCTTCAACAACTCAGACTCCTCATGGAACATGCCTCCAAACCGTGCAGGAACAATATACCGCACCAAAGCCCTATAGAAATCCTGTAGAGGCCTTTAGACACCCTATCTACAAAGTCCAATAGAAAGCCGAAGGAAGCCTTTTCAAGTTCCAATGACAACGTATAGACGCCCCGTAAAATGCGCCCTGGACCCCCTAAGCCCCAAACCCAAACCCCAAAACCCTGAACGAACCCTTCTTCCCGTCGCCCAGGGGCCTCTTTCAGCAACGGCTGCTGCTGCTCTCCTGGTCCTGCTGGCCTAGCTCTCATGGTTTGATTCGAGCCCTCTTGGGGCTCACAGGGTTTAAGGCTTAGGGCTTTCGGTCCATGGTCGTGCAAGGGCATGTAGGGCGCTTGTCGTTTCGAGGGTTTTAGGGTTCGAGGTTTAGGGCTGCAGGGCTCAAGGCGCATAAAGCTCATACTGTCGATCAGCAAAAAGCCTGATAACCCCGAATAGGGCATGCACCCTATTTCACTGTATTATTTCTTAGCTTTATAGTTGGACGTTAGAGGGACATGAGATAGTTTCCTGTAGTGTTCTGTCAATCCGGAACAGAGTTGAGTTTGAAGCAATCGAATATTTGAGGTCTAGCCATAAAACCTAAACCCTAAACCTGGGTGTGGGCGCCCGGCCGCGACAAAGTCTTCATCTACACGATTCGGAACTTGCTGCTCTGTTCAGTGTCTCGCCGTAACTGTACGCCCAACGGGCAGGTGCAGCTTCGACAGAAAGTGGTGCCACTACACTTAAACAACCCTCCAACTGCATAGTTCGAAAGTGTCGAAGCGCTGGGTTTTCCGGCCACTCACCTTAGTCCATTCAGTCGCTCCACTGCCATCTCAGCTCGGATCAGCCACCACCATGGCCACTTGGAAAAAAAGGTGTGGAAAAAAAAACCCTAAACCCTAAACCCATTGGTCATCGGGGCTGTTGGGCTTCCGATTTACTGCTTCGCCGGCCGGGACTGTCGGGCTTTGAGGGTTTAGGGTTTCAGGGTTTTAGGGTTTAGGTCTTTAGGGCTTAGAAGTTTAGGGTTTAAGGGTTCAGGGTTTTAGTGTTTTAGGGTTTAGGGGTCAGGGTTCAGGGTTTAGGTTTAGGGTTTAGGTTTAGCCTATGGAATGCGCCATGGACTGAGGCCCTTGCAGACATCGCCGTTGCCGTGAAGATGTCTTGGAGGCCAGGATGCAGCTCGTTGTCAAAAAAAGGGGTTAGGGTTTCTAGGGTTTAGGGTTTAGGGTTTAGAGGTTTTATGGTTTAGGGGTGTTTTGTGCCTTTTTTTAGGGGGGGGGGGGTTGTCTAATGTAGTGGCCTGAATAATTAAACCTATGGTGGGGGTTCCTTATTATAAGTCTAGTATAATGGGCACCAACACCCAATTCAAAATATTAAGGCCCTTATATTAGGTTGCTTTGTGCCTTTAGCAGCGGGGCTTCGGGTTTCGAGGATTTAGGGCTTCGGCTAGCGAGTAGGATTCAGGGTTTCAGCATTGGGGTTCAGGGTTTCAGAGCTGAGATCTTAATGGCCCCTAAACCCTAAACCTTAAACCCTACTTAAGGCAATTGTGAGATTGATGGAGGTTTGCGGCGTCCGGCCTTCTTCTTTATACTTAGCATCGAAGTAAAGAAAAGCAAAGCACCAAAACCCTAAAGCCCTAAACCTTAAAAGAACGCCATTCAAGCCGGGAGAGAGCATGCGAAGCCTGGGTAGTCCGACAACTTTATATCAGAGAGGTATACCATTACTGTACAATTGCACAGCTGTGTAGAAGCAATAACAGATGTATCGCCACCACTGTTTGAGGGCTATGGTTTAGAGCTTTTGCTTTGGAGTTTAGGATTCAAGATGCGAGAGCCCTACATCCCAAACTCTAAACCCTCAAGTTTTAAATCCAAAGCCCAAAGTTTAGTCCAAAGCCCAAAGTTTAATCCAAAGCCCAAATTTTGAATCCAAAGCCCAATGTTTAATCCAAAGCCCAAAGTTTAACCCAAAGCCCAAAGCTTAATCCAAAGCCCAAATTTTAAATCCAAAGCCCAATGTTTAATCCAAAGCCCAAAGTGTAACCCAAAGCCCAAAGCTTAATCCAAAGCCCAAAGTTTCATCCAAAGCCCCGAGTTTAGGGTTGCGAGAGTTTTCAGCACACAAGTGCACGAAGCTTGGCAGTTTGGTCCGCTGGCTCACAGACCCCGCCAAGAGAGTAGAGGCGGAAGCTGCTGTCGTTAGGGTTTCCTTTGCATAAGGATATTAAGGGTTTGGGGTTTAGGGTGTCCTTTAAGGGCTGCTTTAGGGTTCTATTAAGGGCCCCTGCAGGACGAGCTTCGGAGGTTTAGAATTTGGTGGTTTGTGCTGGTCGATCTGGGGCTTGGGGCTTGGGCTTCAGACTTTCATTCCGCTGGAGTTGTATACTATAGGGGCTTACCCATGGGCCAAAAAGGAACTACTATGGAGCCTATGGGTAAATACTAACCAATCCTGCTTTGGGGTTCCTGACTACAAAAATCACCCAAAACGCGTTCGCCCCAAGAACTGTGGACGGAGGGCTAGACCCTTAAATGTAGTACCTTTGAAGATTACCTTAGTTTCTGATTACAGGATCCTAACCATAAAATAGGTCATCCAAAAAAGGTACTACTTTTAAGGGTCTAGGTATTACAGGGTCTAGAGGTTTAGGGTTTAGGGATTCAGGGTTTGGCGGTTTAGTAAGGGATAGGGATGTAGGGGTGTAGCGATTTAGGGTTTAGGGTGTCGGGGTCGGAATAACTAGAAACAGTATACCCATACAGTCTCTAACACCGCTGTAGTATAACGTACCTCATGCCCTTTATTTGTTTATTAAGGCCCGTATTGTCGCTGCGCAAAGCTTGAGAATAATTGGTAGTACTATTTGGAGGGAATTCGCTAGTGGCATGGGCTTAGGGTTACTGTCGCAGAACATACCCGAACATCCTAGTCTATTCATCAGGCTGCTATATTCCAGGCATTGCGCTCTGCCACGTCCAGGGGCACGATGTAGGCCTGCGAAATGTAGGTGTAATTCACGTCCTGACTTTCCAGCAAGAGAAAGCTTTCGGGAGCCATGAAGCCAACTAGGCCCCAACGAAACCCCATTTTTTTTAAATCTAAACCCTTGAAGCCTCATCCCTTCGAAACCCCTAAACCCCTGAACGGCCCTAAGCCCTTAAACCCTCAAGCCCCGAAAGCCTGCTCTTGAAAAGAAGTAGTATAGGGGCCTTAATAATTAGAATGGGGTTTGGGGGTATAGTATACTATATTTATAATAAGGGACCCCCAAAACCCTATTCTAATTATTAAGGCGCTTACATTATGAGCCCGAGACCTAGATCTTTGGATTCCAGGAGGCGCCGAAGGAGCCGAACCGGTGCTTCCCTCTGCACGACTAGGGTTTTGGGGGTTTAAGGTTTAGGGTTTAGGGTTTCAGGGTTTCAGGGTTTAGGGTTTATGGGGTTTAGGGTTTATAGGGTTTAGGGTTATGTGTGTGGTTCTATGGGTTTTCCATATGGGAGTTAGTGGTGTTGGTCATGTTATTTACATGTGTGCACATAGTCATAGACACTTCACAGGCGTACATGCATACTGATGTTACTATTAATACCATACTATAATTTCAATGTGTAATTTGCGCATGTGTATATACATATATATATAATATACACACGTGTATGTTGTCTTGTGTATATACACATATATATATATTTATTTATTTAATTATTTATACATACACACACGTTTGCATAGACATGGTGTTTTAACAGGAAGATTTCTGTGTAGATGTGGTATTCCAGGAGGGAAACCATGAGTGCCTCGTTGTGGAAGGGTGCTTCAGCCTACTAGTATAGAGTTCGATAGGTATGCTACAGAATAGCAGTGTAGAATTCAAGGTTCATGGTCGGGTGCACGGTCGATGCCTAAGTTAAGTGAGCAAAACCCCCGCGTTTAGGGTGACATTTACCGTTTTTAGGAAACCCTAAACCCAAAAACCTAAANNCAAAACCCTAAACCCTAAAGAGGCGCCCTTAAGGGGGCCAGCGCGGTCCGGGACCTGATCCTATGGGCAATCCCAGTCAAGGTAGAATTAGAAGCAAGTACCGTGATCGGAGTTTGTGGTTTATGCCAAGATGGTAGTAGCCACAGTTTCGAGCCGTGACAATAGCAGCTTAGCACTGCCGATGGCAATTTCCGCAACAGTGCGGCCCGCCCTTCCGGCGCTTCAGTAAGGATTGGCCTCACTACGTCAGCGTTCCGAATATCGTTGCTAGAAATCAGGGTTCTATACGTGAGCCCCGCCCCCCCCCCCCCCTCCACCCCCCACCGCCCACAAATCCTAGTCCCTAAACTACAACTTGGAAGCGCGATTTCTAGGGCCCTCATCCTATGCCGCGACGATTTCGGGTTTAGCGCGGTTTAGGAAGGCTTTACAATGGGCCAGCTGCTGTTGCTACGATGCTTGTTGATGTTTCGGTAGCCAACAGATCCAAAACCATCGCTAATCTATACTTATTGAACCATGCGTTTGAGTTAATTTAGAAGCTCTTGATCTCATGCAGTATGATTCTGATATTCTCCCGAAACCTTATTCTGAATCTAAGTGCAGCTGGCAACTGTCTTACAAAGCCTCTATTGTCACGAACGGGAGCTCTTCGTTGCAAAAGTTTGTTGCGTCTGGGGAGCTTTGTTTGCTTCCCGGATCAAGTTAGAGTAACCCTAAGCCCCACAAAGGGTTTGGGGTCCAGGGCTGAGGATGAACCCCCTTTGCCCTGGACCCTAAACCCCCCAAACACCCAAACCCTACAGGCTAGACCCCCTTCAACAAAGCAAGACATAGTCAACAACTGCACAAACCAAAAGCCTCAGTTCCCCCGAAGCCCTAGGTGAGTAAAGAGACCCATGCGCAACTCTCATGAAACCTTTGTGAAACCCGGTATCAACCCCTCAACTTCATTCCCTCGGATCAGGCTACCTCCCCGGCCGCAGTTTTTTGAAATTCACTCGGAGGACCGGGCAGCCTGAGATTAGAGGTTTCAGTCTCTTTCAGGTCGAGAGGGCTTCAGTGTATTACCTAGTGACAGCGGTCAAGGAACCTGCCCCATAAAGGGGATAAAGAAGCCACCTATAAGTCAAGGTATATAACGCAATGTACGCCGTTGTGGAGAATAAAACCAACCGCCTCTTCCAAAGTATGCAAGGAATAGGCCAGAGGCATCCTAAACCCAGCAAGCGCCGAAACGCCTGAACTCCGAACCCCTAAACCCCTAAACCCCCAAACCCTAAACCCCTAACTCGAAACCCTAAACCCCAAACTCGAAACCCTAAACCCCAAACTCGAAACCATCCTAACACAACTAGGAACCCTGATTTAAAGAAGCCCGGGGTCTTCGTCTGGGTTCTTTTTAGGTTGGGATCCTAATTTTGTTGGGATTTTAGGACCAGGGGTATCTGGGCTCTTTTAGATGGATCCTCATATTTTGGGATTTTAGGACCAGGGTATCTGGGTTCTTTTAGATGGTATCGTAATATTTGGGGATTTTAGGACCAGGGGTAACGTAGGAAACATTACTGTTTCAAAGCAGCCCAGTATTTTGTCTGTCGCCTGCTCCGGAAGAGAGAGAGAGAGAGAGAGTCTCCTTTAACCCCGGGGAATAAAAGCACACAAGCCTTGCTCTCACGCCTCCTCAAAGCCCCATAACAAATGGGGGGCCCTAGTGGCCGGGGGGCTTAAACCGCCTCCCATGCCCTGGCGAAGAAGTCTCCTTTAATCCCGAAACGACAGACTCGAGCAAGTGTTCACCTCAGCGCCAAGTGCTAATTTTCAGGATTTTTGGGGGTTGAGGCCTGTTTTTGAGCAGCTCTTGAACTAAGCCCACCACCCTACAAGCCTTAGAAAACCCACCATCCTAAACCCTAAACCCAGGGCGAGGAGGACGGGACGCCGCGGAGACCAAAGAAGGCCAGGTCTTCGCAACTTTCTTGCTTTTGAATCCCACGGGGGTTTAGAGTTTTTATTTCGGTTTGGGGGCTTAATTACAGGGGTTAAGGATTTTGTGTTTCAGTTTATAACTGTTTTGGGTGTAGGGTTTAAGCGATTGGGGTTTAAATTGAATACATGGGTTAAGAGTTTTGTGTTTTATAATTGTTTTGGGTTTATAGTGTTGGATTTAAGGTTTTGGGCTGCGGGATCCAAGCATCTCCAATGAATGCCTTCTGGATTCCTTGGAGATCCTGAATAGATCTCTTTGTTTTTGCCGGGGCTGCAAAGTACAAGTGCATACAGTATAGTATTTGGGCCTTTCGGGAAGGGGACTGCAAGCCTCTCTTCATGATGGAGCATGATGTTGTAGCTTTTTCTGATGATTTGAGCCTATCGTGGGCTCCTGGCGGCTTTCATTGCTGCCGTCCCTGCTGAAGTTTTGCCAGAGTCTGCGTTGGGGGTCAGGCCACTTAGGCAGATTTTTGTCTTCCCCACTGCAGGGTTCCTGATGCTTGAGGTTTAAGGTTTAAGGGTTTAGGATGCTTGGTACAACTCTAAGCCAAGCATGGCACATGCGGGAACTATGTTGGGTCGTCTTGTAATCGAGGTGCAGGAGACTCGACAGTATTGACCAAGTTGCATAGAAGTCTGGCTGGCTACGTACTTAATTTCACTGATTCATTAATTCAGCATTGACCTACTATGATGTACCCCAAAACCTATCCCAAATATGTATATATATATACACACACATGTAATCTATATATTGCTCAAGCATTTCTTTCTCTCAAGCCCTGTAAAGGTATGGCATTTGCGTTCGAAGCCCTGGTCCAGCTATTTCGGACGTCAGTACTTGGCAGTTCATGCGTAGTTATAATTGGAGCACAAGTCTCCTAATATGGGTTATAACTATAGTTATCCTACTTAGAAGCCCCACTTATATCTACCCATGAATCTCCAAGTAGCAGATCATAGGCCGGCCACCTAAACCCTCTTACAGTTCCTCCTTCTCAGGCGAAGGAGCTCGAATCTCAGGACTACTCCTGCAGAGCTCAATGTGAAGTCTCAGATCCAACATAGAAGCCATGGTGTTTGATGAGTTTGGGGCTTCGGAATTATAGTCGGCCAGGACATCCCGAACACACCCATGCCGAAGGCCTTCATAGTGGGGTTTAGGGAGTATGGTTTTAGAGGTTTAGGGGTTTAGGGTTTAGAGGTTTAGGGTTTAGGGCTTTAGGGTTTAGAGGTTTGGGGTTTAGGGTTTAGGGTTTAGGGGTGTAGGGGTGTACGGAATCATCGATGACCTCTCTTGCAGGCGACCTAAACCCCAGACTCTCGAGCTTCAACCCGCGCTACGGCAAGGGCTTCTGCAGCGGTTTCGACCAGGGTTCCATAAGGGTTTAGGGTCTAGGGTCTAGGGTTTAGGGTTTAGGGTTTACTCTTTAGGGTTGAGGGTTTACTCTGCAAGGCTTACTCAGAAAGGGCCCTACCCTCCACAACCCCCCTAAACCCTAAACCCTGCACCCTAAGCCTCAAACCGGAGCCGAGGTTGGAAGCTGCGCGCCTGAAGTTGGCCGAGCAGGAGAAGGATCGAACTTGCGCTGGATTCCGTTTCTCGCAGGGCTCGCTCCCTAGATTCTCTGACTCGAGTGTAAACTACGGTTGATGATATAAATCCTGCATTACCCTTAATAAGGAATATACCATAATTAACATAGTTTAGGGTCCTTCAGGTAATGCAGCATTTATATCATCAACAGTAGGCAAGTTATTGCTTGTGTGGGGGGGGTCGTTGGACTCTCGGTGCTTAGGATGGAGCGGTTCGAGGGATGAGGGAGATCAGGATAGAGTTTAGGGTTTAGGGTTGAGGGTTTAGGGCAGTTTAGGGTCTAGGATGGTTTGGGTTTTGAATCTTGGTTTGAGACTTAGCGTTCAGGGGCAAGCGCGCGTCAGCAATGCTCTGCTTGTGCCGTTACGTTGACCATTGCCGGGCTTGTTGCGTTTTCTTGTTTCCACCACAGCCGTCAGTCGCATCACGAATCGGAAACTTGAGCCCGCAACCCTAAAGTAGTAAGTTGCCAGTAAGCACAGATAGAACTGTAATTACTTGTCACGTCCGTCTGCTTTGTGAGTGTTGCGTTTTGCCACGATCTCAAGTATGTTTGCTCTTGCTGCTATTTAGCCCAATGCAGGTGTTCTTTCAGCGGTTTCAACATTAGCAAGTACTGTGAACCATGAACATGACAGCTTTGACAATCGCTCACGCAGCGAGCCCTAGATAGTATGCACCCTGGCTCCTTTCAAAGCCCACAGCCCCGAACAAAGAAGCTAGTACTCTCAAGGGCCCGTAAGAAACGACCCCCAACCCTACACCCGGAACGCTATCATCGGCCTTGCTAGAGAGAGTCCTGGGGCTGGCATGTGATGTCCACGAAAGTCCGGGGCACATGTTTGAAGATTTCACGGTTTGAAGATTTCATGGTTTATTTTCAATTCCTATACGAAACCCTAATACTTCGTGGTTATGGCGTAGTGTGGAGCAGCTTCGAAGATTTTACTTACTACGTGCGCCGACATAGCCAGAGTCGGGTGTTGGAGCATGCCGTGCTGCTTAGCGGTGGGGTTGCGAGTTTAGATTTTGCATCTTAGAGTTTGGCTTCAAGGAGCAATGACAATGATATCCTCAACTCCAGAGCCCCCATAAATCCTCGGCAAACCCAAGACGCAAAACGCCTGAAAAAAAGTATCATTAAAAAGTAGATTTAGGCACCTTGATGTCAAGCAACACTGGTAACAATCAAACTCGCGTTCCTTGAAGGGTTCAGGGTATAGGGTTCCTTCCTCCAGGTGTTGAGGGTCTTGGGTTCCTCTAAGCGGTTCAGGGTTCAGGGCCTAGGACCTAGGATTCCTTGAAATGCTTATGGTTTACCTATATAGTCTCCATTGTAGTTCCTTTTTGGGCTTACCTTTTAGGATCCTTCATATAGAATTGGTTAAACCAAAACAAGGAACTGCAATGGAGACTATAGGTAGACCCCCTAACCCTAAACCCTAAACCCTAAACCCAAAAAGCCCAAAACCCAAAAAAGGAACTACAATGGAGACTATAGGTAGACCCCTAACCCTAAACCCTAAACCCTAAAAACCCTAAACCCTTGGCTCTGCGAGTTGGAAAAGAGGCGCTCAAAAAAAAAACCCAAAAAGCCCAAAACCCAAAAAAGGAACTACAATGGAGACTATAGGTGGGGTTCAGGGTCCCTATAAATTCCATATTAGGGTATATAAGAAGATCCGAAACAAGGAACTACAATGGAGAGACTATAGGTAAGGTTTAAAAGGCACGAGGTTCCTTGGCAGGGATCCCTTCAGGAGCGAGAAGGGCTTAGGTCCGTGAGGGCCCAAGTAGAACTAGCACTCAACCCCGGTAGGTGTGCTAGGGTTTAGGGTTTAGGGTTTATAGGGTTTTTAGGGTTTTAGGGTTTTAGGGTTTAGGGTTTAGAGTTTAGGGTTTAGGGTTTAGGGTTTAGGATTTAGAGTTTGACTTCTTTGAGTCGGGGTTCAGCTGTTCCATAGGTTGTTGGCCCTTGGGCCCTGAACCTTCGAAACTGCAGTTTTTGTGGAACCCAACAAACCCACAAGGCTAAGCCCCGCGCAGACATTAGTCAACTACATGGCAGCTTGGGATGTTTGCTTGTTTCTTTTCTGATTGATCAATCGAGGTAGCTGTTCATGGATCATGTGAAGACCGTGGAGCTCAAACCCACAATTGAGCCAGCACGTCTAAACCCCCTTAGGATGCCTCTACACAGGAGCTTCTACAGCAACGAGCTGTCGCTTCGTCCCTGCAAGAGGCCAGGGGAATTCGGACTCAGTCCTGCAGCGCTAATAGCCCAACTGTTTTTGTCTATCGTTTCATGAGGGGCTTGGACGAGTTCCCTAAACAAGGTCTCAAGGGTTTCTGGGATTTTAGGGTGGCTTTGCGATGCAACATGGCGTACGGTTTGACACCGCCAGAACTTAAACCCTAAACCCTTGAAAATCTCAACCCTGAAGCCCTGGGACCCTTCAAGCCTTATCCCGTGTCCCGTAAACACGACAAGCCGACCCTACACCTGATGCAACGACAGATGCTTGGTAGAGTGTTGAAGGAAAACACCTTAAGTACTGTCGGTGTCCGCCCCAAAGCTCGAAACCCCAAAACCCTGAAGCCCTGAACCTTAAGACCTCAAAGCCCTACATCCCAAACACCACCACCCTCAGCCGGTGATGTTTTGTGGCTTCCCCCGCCCGACGTTTAAGGAGCTTGCGCAACAGAAGCTGGCAGCAGGGCAGCTGCAGGAGGAGCAGCATTGTGAATTATATATGTATGTATGTATGTATGTATGTATGTATGTATGTATGTATGTATGTATGTATGTATAATATTATAATATATATATACACGTATATGTGGGCTGCGTAGTATCCCCTCTACATTTCTGCACTGCTGCACTAATTATTGTGAAACCAGGAACTGGTTTTGAAACCCACCGACAGCTTTTAAATCCAGGCAATGTTTTGCTTATAAACCCTTGATATCCTTGAATCTGGACCAACGTACATATGGTTCTTGTGTCCAAGTCGAAACCAAGATAGACTACGGCAGTTGCAGTATCTAAGTCTCTATGTATGATTACGGATGTTTCT
>CAJNJA010004348.1:0-18068 GCA_905231915.1 Symbiodinium necroappetens | reverse complement strand
GATACTTGTTGCTTGACTTTCCACACGTCTATCATGCAAAAACCTTGAGTTTTTGCATTTCCAGACAAAAACTTCGCAACTGATCCTAAAATTGAACAAAACACGAAAAGCATGGTATTTGCGACACTTTCGCAAAAACGCTACCAAAAAACAAGAACAAAAACATTGGAAAACGAAAACACCGAAACGTCGTGCTGTTGACGAAAACCTCGCAAAACACAGGGTTTTCGTGCTGTCGACCAAGAAACCTCCCAAACATAAAGGAGACACCCTGCGCGGCGGCAGACGCACGTGCTACCAAATCATTCAAGGACTTCAGCAACGGGCACAACAGGAAAAGACGGTTGCAGAGTTCCACAGCAACACAAGCGAACTCACGTCAAGAACCACATTTGGATCACATGAATGTGAAGAAATCGCATCCCCAGAGACCCGTGGAACGGAAGTCGCAAGCCTGGAGTTCATGACTTGCCGCGCGCTTCTGTGCGGCGTACCTGGGTAAGCGCATTCGAAAGGGCGTCCAACTTCGAACCTTTTCAACCTCGATTTTCCGAGGTCGACTAGCTGCTTCGAACTTCAGTTTCAAAGGAGTTCCATCGGCTCTGAGAGTTTGAGAGTTTGAAAAATTGAAGTTTCGAAATTTCGATTCTTTCATTGCTAAAAACTACTTCGATTTTTGAAGCTTCGAACGTTTGACAGTTCGAAAGCCTGGCTTCAGGTTCGGTCCGCGGCTGGCCACTGAGGTCGAGAGTTTGAGGGTTCGAAAGTTTCGAATGTTAGAGTTTGAATTGTCCTAAGTTTGAACCTCAGTAGTCCCCGCCATGGCGGTTGATTTCGTATCTCTAATCCGGCCCTGATAAGGGAAGTGCGAGTGATCTTGAACCAACCTTGGCGATGGCAATTGTCTTAAAGCTGCACCCTCATCATTCCATCGGTTGATCCCGTATCTTAAACTCGCCGCCTCATGTCATTAGGCCTTGGCAACTGATCCAACATGTCAAACTGCCTCGCCTTTGGAATTGAGATACATGTGCTCTGGCATCATGTCGGTGAGGGCGTAGGCGCAGGCTATTCTTGCAACCTGAACTCCGAAGCCTGACTACCATTTCTTTATTTGTTATCGTGTGGGTAGACTGAGCTTCTCATCAGATCTTGCTACTACTTTAACTGTTCTTGAATGGCGTAAAGGTGATGGCAGCTTCAGAGAGTAGTCGAGTTGGCGTAGTTCGACACAGAGACCTCGCCTGGCGGAGTCCGAATTGCGAGAGCGTAACTACCATACTCAAGACATGGGCCCTAAACGCCGGATGGTACATATACAAAACCGACAATAGCGTACTTTACTGAAACTTGTCAATCTTTCAAACCTTCATCAAATGTTTCATGCTCCGAACTTTCAAAATTTGAAGCGCTCGAACTCTCATACTCCGCGTCTTTAAAACTCTCAAACTTTGATATGTGACGCATTCAATAGTTCAACCTTCGATTCGAGCCCTTCGAACTCCAAACTTTCGAACCTGAATGCTGCCGAAGTCTCAAACTCTCAAACTTTCAACTCTCAATCTCGTGCTTTTCAAGCTTTCAAACTCCAGTCGCTCGAACTTTCAGACTCGAGCCTGGAAGGCGTCTTCCATCTCACGTCCGTCGGACGGCCACGTCACCACGGCTTCAAGCTTTCAACGATTTCTGCTCAAGCATTCAAGCTCCAAACTCGCGCCTGCATTCAATCTCGAAACCTTCAAATTGTAGAACTTCAAACTTTTCATTCTTCAAATTCTTCAATTCAAACTTTCAAGATTCGAGATCGAAAAACCTTGCTGGCGACGCCTTCTTCCGTGTCAGTGACCCAGGTGCAATGTCCAGCCTTGCCAGTCAGTGCTGCGTGATGCATATTCGCCAACACAGTCTTTATCGAATGCTCAAATCCAACTGAAATGCAGCCAAAACCAGAATCAGGATGCAACTCCATAATTACTTATGCAATGAAGATAAGATGGCTAAAGTGCCCGATTCTGACGAAGGAGACCGAGGAGTTGGTGATCTTCCAGTCTGCGTGAGTGAGGGAAAGAGAGTGGGTGAACGTGCGGGACAACAATCAGCCCTCAGCTTCAGACGCAGCCGCGGTTAGAGAGTGAGGGAGAGAGTGAGGGATTCCAAACACTGCAGTGTCCGGCGTGTGAAAGCTGCCTTCGCCTTCGTCGCCATCTCAACCGACCAATCCGGAGAACGAAAACCCCAGGAAGCGGGATCCACACATAAGTACCCGCCCACCTTCGACCGAGATGCCGGATCAGAAGCAACACAGGCAAACCGGGGTCCCGATCTTCCCAACGTCTGAGAGGATCAGTAAGGCAGTCTGCCTACTTTGCCTTCCGCTTCCACTTTGGATCATTGGCTTTCGGCTCCTTCATCATCGCCGTGGTGCAGTTTGTTCGGTACATTCTGCTCTTTGTCCAGAAACCAAGCAGACTAGCAGACCTCCGTTACAGTAGCTGGTGTCGACACTCGGCCTCGAGGCTGTATCTTGAGAAGCAAGCGCAGGCGCAAAAGAATCGGGAGCCTTGACTTGGTTAGCCAAAGCACGAACGACGTGCAAGGCTTGCCATTTAACATCTTGAGGTGATAGGACGTCCACTGTAGTTGCTCATGATTGTTCTATGTGCCTTTCCACTTGTGCGCCAGGTGCTGTTTGTTAGGAAGGTCCTCGATCATGCCACCGGGGTCTACATGCATGGAAGCTGACGGGAAGCAGGTAGTGTGTTGGCTTCATCTCATGTCCGTTCGTTACCGCTCGGTGGCATCTGTCGCACGCCCGCCACTGCCTGAGGTGATGGCCCTGCTTTTGCGAGTCCTGCGCTGCTGTATGTGGTGTCTGGAAAAGTTCCTCAAGTTCTTGAATAAGAGGCTTGTCAGCGATTTGCTTTGCCTTCTTCGGGGTTCTGCTTTCTGTTGCCCGTGCCTTTGGCTGCCCATGTTAAGCAAGCAGATTAGCGCGAACCGAGTCTTGGCGGCAACTGTTGGTTCAAGACTCTTTCCACAGGAAAGAACCTGAGCATGTCAGGGAGTCTGGAAGCCACCGGCGCTTATCATTGTCAGCCCCCTCATGTAGTTCTAATGTGCGCCGGTCAGGCTGAGCATTCTGCATGTCAGTCGCTTGCAAACTAAGAAACGCATACATTCAGATGGCGATTGTCGGTAGCAACTTTTGCACGTCTGCGAAGAAGGTGGGAAACACGGCTCAGCTCTGTGTGTTTACGTTGACATGCTATTCGCCCCGGAACAGGCTTTCTTCCTGATCTTGAACAATGCCTTGCGATTTGGAGCTGTTGCCCTTCTGGGCATGGTGATAAACGTCATTGGGCCGCGCGCCTGCACAGTACACATGCCAGGCCCTGTGCTGAGCAACACAGCAAGCAAAGCGGTTGCAGTCTTACCGAGGTATATCTTCATTATTGCCTCCACAGTGCCCAGACCGACACTGCAAACCATAGGCAGACGCACGATTTCAACGTAACTTGATCACTTCGAGGTTGCGGTGGGAAATTTGCAGCTGACAGCCATGCATCCAAACACCTCTCCGGTGATGCCCGTTGCAACTTGCCTACTGAATGCCTTATTGCCTAGGTTAATTACGTGCGGATGCTGGTGGTACTAGTATTGGTAGCTCCATGTTGTGAAGCCGAGCTCCATAAGCCGCAGCCGACCCTGCCCTAGGCCATGTATGTGGCTTGCGGTTACGTTGTCGCCCGGCTGTTCATGAATGTCTTCGAGCTTGCGGTGGACGCGATGCTACAGTTGCTCGGCAGAGATGCGGTTTTTTTGAGCCACCGCCTTCTCAGACTTGCCGAAGCTGTTGCCCTAGCGGCCCAAGCCGCCCTCGCCAGGTGCTTCTTAGTGTGTGAGGAGGAGAAAGAGAAGATCACCGGCCACTGATCCGAGCTGGTTTTGGCTGTGTGTTTGAGCGTTGATGCCCTTTTGTGAAGCGTTAAAGCATTGCAGGTGATTTCGTTCCGAGTCAGATGCTCGAATGGCTTTCAGACACTGGGAAGGGAGAGGACAAAGAAATGGACAAGGAGTGAGAGATGAGACTGTATATAGGTTAATGCTTGGGGCTTGGCATGGATTCCTCAAGGGTCGTCTTTGCCAGCCTTTACAGGGTGCGGCGATGTCTGCATGCGGCAACATCAAGCGCCAGCTACCACAGGTTCTTGTGAGTTGCACAGGAACAAGCCCAGATTCCGCAACACACACTGCTGAGTGCCAATCAAAGTTTACTGCGAGGGGAGCCCTTTCATTCATCAAGTGTTGTGGAAGCAGTGCTTCGGAAATTTAGCTCGGCTGGGAAGCTACCTGAGGGCTGCCGGCACTTGTTGTTTACTCTTCCGCTCGGGCTGCGGAGAGTCCGCTGTGAAGCCCTCGAACGAGGGTCACCCTCTCTGAAAGCTCCCGGTGCGACCCCGGAAACGATGGCAGCGTCAGGAACAGAAGCACCTAAGGATGCGAACACGCTCTTACTTCTCTGTTCGTCGGGCATTTGGACTTGACGCCACGGCCTGTTGAGGCCCATGCGAAGAGTGCAAATCTGCCGCATTGGAGGCGCGCTTCTTTTCAGCTTTCCGTTGTTGACAGTCGTGCTGTCTGAAAGTAGCATTGGTTCATACTGCTTCTACTTTCTCCCGTGCACAGAATCGTTGCTGGAGAATGGCTTCTTCTATGTGGGAACTTCATGCACCTGCTGCATCACGATTCAGCGGTTTTTGACAGCCATAGCATGCATGCACGTGGTTTGATGTTGGCTCAAGCGGCCGAACCTGTTTCACCCGCACAGAAAGTGAACAGAAAGTGACTAGAAGCAAATAAGCCCTCCGCAGTCAAGACGTCCAGTCTGTTTCTACATCCACCCTACGCGGCTGGAACTGGCAGCCAGCTCTACCAGAACATGGCATCTCGGGCAAAACAGGCAGTGCATGGCCAGCCTTGTAGTTTGATGCTTGCTGGAGGTATCTTCCTTGGCCGTGGCCAGCACTGCCGCCAGCATCGTCCTCTCCACACACTTTTGGTGGATCTTACGCAAGCGGGGCTCGGACTATTCGGATGCCTTCAGCTTTCTGACACAACCGCGCCCCTCAGACTGCAGATCCTCTCATGTAAGTCTCATGTAATCCTCCTGCAAACTGGTGAAGCCGTGAAGGCCTCCACGACATGCTTTGCAGGAGATGTCGCCACCAAATCGGCGCGCCTCTACGCTCAGAAGGCTCTCGCAGTCTGCGGATGCGGTGCGACGGCAGCAGGCCAAAGATGCACCTCTTGCTGGGACGCGTGTCCTGCAGGCCCGCATCAGGCTTTTCAACATTGTGAGCAGAATTTGCATCCAGCGCGCCCCTCAGGGAGGCGAGTGCTTCAGCGGTTTGCAACGCGTTCATGCGCCCATGTCTGGTTCACACTGTGAGTACTGTTGCTGGGTCCATTGTGCTACCCTCTGGCTTGACGCCTCGACGCCTAGTTGCAACGAGAGATCACAAAGGCGAGAGGTCAGGGACAGGATCTCAGAGAGTCGTAGAACTCCTTGTTCTGCGCTCTTCGAGCCAGTCGGAAAACGTCGCTTCTTGAAGCCACGAGTCGATGAACCTTCGCTGGAGACATGGACGGCAGCCCTGCGCACTTGTTTTGCATCACCTTGGAGCCTACGGAGCTTTGAGACTAGCAAAAAAGTGACGCAGAGGCACAATAGAGAGAATGCTTCGTGGTACAGCAATTCCAAAACGGAGCCGGAAGAGGCCCGGAGGGGCTTGCCCCTTCAGCCCGCGCCGTTGCCAGTGCTTGTAGCAGACCAAGTTGACCAGGGTGCGCTTGCGTGCGGAGTGGTGGCCCGACTGCTCCTCTTGTCTGTGTCACAGGGTGACAAGTGCCTGCTTCGGAGCTGGGTGCGGTGCAGGAGCTTGGTGCAGCTGAACGTGGAAGTAGGCTAGGTGAATTCAAGACACGACCGGTAGGATATATGTCGTTCTGCGCTAGGCGTCACCAGTGTTGTCTAGCTGCACTCCCCAGGCATTTTTGCGTTAAATGTGTTACACAGGTCCAAGTCAAGCAAGCTCTTGCAGCTGTTGCCGCTCTCGCTTTTTCGGCCAGCCAAGGTCAACCCTGGCTTGTGCGATTTTGGTTTCAATGTTGTCGGTCAACATCTGCGGAACAGGCGAGGTTCAGCTGTTGATGCTGCCACCCAGCTGCTGGTTACACTCCGAATTGCTCGCGTCCGCGAATTCCGTACTATTGCTAGCCGATTGCGCAAGCTGAGGATTCTCATGTACACCGGATGCCTGGCAGTGGCATCCGAAGTTGTCTCACTCACGTCGCGGTTCTGAGTTGAACATCTGCAGATCACAGTTACAGGCTTTGAGTGCCTCCACCTTTCGTTCTATGATATTCTTGATTGCAAAGGCCAGGGTGCTGCGACGCAGTGGCAGCTTTGGGGCATTTCTTGCTTCTGGCATTGGCAGTGTGTCCGGCTTCAGACTCTCGGCTCTTCAGCTATGGTTGTATCCAATCCGCAGCACATACGAAGGTCCGTCTCGTAGCTACTTGCAGAAGACAATGCCAACCCATCGTTCTCTGCAGAAATCCATACTCGTGGTCGCTTTATCTCGCCGTTCTTTACACATCGGTTACCGTAGGGAAGGCCGTTTTCAGCCATATCTTACGTCGTAGCCGTAGCAGACTGGCATCGATCGGTGTCCACACTGCTGTTCTATGGCGGACTTCGTTTCTTGGAGTGACATTTCCTGACAATTGAGCCGAAGCGACTTGAAGACTACAAACAGCGTCCACACTGGGGTTTCGCATACAGAGTTGGTGCTGAAATCTACTCTAGATCTCAATGAAAAGCATTTGAGACTGCGGGGTCTGCGACATATCCTGTCGTTTGGCACATGCTGATGCATCTTGTCGCCATTGATGTGTAATTGTCTGAAACAGCGTTACCCGGACCCGTGCTGTTCTGACAGGGGGCGTGAGGCCTGCCAATTGTGATAACGCAGTTCGAGGGGGAAGGGAATTCAAACTGCCTGGGGCGTGGAAGCGATTGTTCCAAGACGCCAAAGAACTTTCCCCCCAGCTCAGAACATGTGTCATAGCTGGACCTGGTTGAGGGGGAACAGCCTGGCATGAGCGCCCTAAGGACGCCGATGTCTTTGTTGGAGGTGCTCGTGCACTGCTGCGGGCACTCTGTGGCATTCTATTTCTAAATGCCAGAAAAGCCTTATCTGCAAACTTGGCCGAGAGCTCAAGGCTTTCCGAGCTCAAATCACTGTACCATCATGCCTCAACAGACCCTGCGACCGAGGCCATGAGCGTTGCCTATGTCGTGAGCAAGGCCACAGTTCACGCCTACCACATCTGCTGCCCCTAAAATCAAACCTGACCGTGTCCAGTGGAAGAACTCGCTCCCAAAGCGACTTCTCCCGCCAGCTTCGGGCTGGCTAAGTCTTCGTCCGTTTAGCCTCGATATATTTACCTTCGTAGATGTCGGGCTGCAGTGGCTAAGGTTAAGACCAATGCTTGTGCTCCGGATAAAGATAAAGGATATTCAGAGAGTTTAACACATGAAGAGACTATGACTCGAAGGCAATTTTCCAGACCCCTCGACAGAATTCATGCAGATTGAAATCTGGGTATTATTTACAGCTTCCATATGTTCCACGCTTTTAGGTGGAGGGGAGGGACGGAGGCGGGAGGGTGGGGGGTGGGGAGGGAATTGGTCCGTCCTTCTGGAATACGCAAAGCTTGAATAATACAATGACTATGAAAAGCATGTAAAAGAAGACCATATGAAGCTTTTCCAATATTTCGCCACATGCAAACTCACGTATATTCTATTCTTTTTAATGTGTTGATTTTCATCGGTTTCCAGTGATTAGCTGGATAATATCTTCTTGAAGGATACTTTGGGCAATCTCATTCGTCCCTGAATGCTTTAGTTTGCTCGAACAGCTTGCAGTCCTACCTGTGTGAAGGCAAGCATGTAGGCTGTCTGCCTGGAAGGCGATTTCAACCAACAGCTCTGGGTGCAGCATCTTTGCCGCGGCTTGTTCGGAGGCGCTGTGCATCGTGCAGGTGATGTTTGTGCTCATCCTGGCACCTCAGATACATGAGCAAATGCGACCTTGTTGCCTGTATTTTTGCTGCCTGTATTTTGCTCCCAGCTCAGGTACAGAAGCTGGTAGAAGAAAGTGCTTCACTTCGTATTGAAAGCGTGGAAGTGGCTGGCAAATCACAGGCCCCTGGCAGATACGTGTCGATTGCACAATCGCACTGACATACTGCCTACGACGCGGCGACGCGCATATCACGGAACGGTCTTGCAGTGTTCTGGGAGGCCCGGAAAAATTTACTTTCAGTTCTGGTGGATGCCGACGTCATGCTGGACTCAAGCTTGTGTGTTTGTCCCGCGATTGCAGAGAAGGTACCTTCATTTGTGGGCTAGAATGCGCCTTCTCCACTATGCCACATTGCATCCGCCCGCCATCTAGGCCAGCCCAGCAACAAGGCTGAGCATTTCTTCGGACCAGAGCTGGATTCGAACGAAACATCTGTAGGAGGAGCAACTCCGTGCAATTCGATTGTCTTGTGCATCGAAGCGCTGACGAGTGCTTGTGCTGCTCTCGACTGGCCATTGGCTGTGACGATCTCTCTGCTTGACAGGACTTAAGCTTTACCAGTTCGTGGCAGAGGCGGATCAATCCAAGCTCAAAGAGTTCCTCAAGCTTCCCGGTGCAATAGACACGTGACACGGTGCATAAGTGAGTTCCACCTGCAACAGCAGAGTGACTGCAGCCTCATGTTGGTGATGCTGATACGATGCGGCATAGTACCTGCCCCCCCCCCCCCACACTCTTTCTCAGCTATCTAGCCCCTGCACTTCTTTGCTGCGATCCTGGGCACTGCTTCTCACGACACTGATGCTGATGATCGTTTGGGTGGTGAAAGTGTAGGAGTCCTTTTCCAGGCCGCGGTAGGCTTTTGCGACTCTTGCGCCGCACCTTAGTCGAGCTACCATCAACACTGTCAACGATGGCGCCGACGTTCTCAGCGAGAGCTCCATTTCACTTCAAGGTGGAGGCAGCGCAGCCCTCTGCACAGGTTGTTCCTTTGCACAGCAGGATTCGAGCATTTCGTTCCCTTGCGATCCAAAAGGAAGTCCGGCCTCTTCCTTGTCGATCCAGCTGGGCTTCCTGTCTGCAGACACTGTGCTCGAGTCGAGTCGTAGAACCGGCTTGGCAGCGCCGGGTCGAAGAACGCAGATGGTGGTCGCACTCATGTCACATGACTAGTAGCAATGTCTGCAAGATCTTGCAAAATAAGGAAAGTCTGGTCGGGTGGTGCAGATCTTCCACGCGAGCGTGCCCGCGGCAGACTTTGCACTGCGCTCGCAACCACAGCCACGACATCTCGTCGGTATCCAGGCCACTCAGCTCGACTCAACACTTTCTCGCCTGTTAGTTGATTCCGAGATGGAGGGTTGACGGTAGCTGAAGGATCAGGGCAAAGTGCGCTGCAGCCCCTGCTCAAAAGAAGGGTTGATGGGCGGACGCAATTATTGTAAACTTGTCGCGGTCAAGCTACTGAAGCAGGGGCAACATGTTAACAAGAGAGAACGGACACGTGGTGTTGGAAAGCTCCTGACGTTGCCATCCGGGCCCTCTAGCTATCTCAAGCTTCAGGAGTCTTTCAGCATGTCTCGGCACGACTTCCGCGAAGTACCGGCTCTGGATGTGCCAATGGATAACAGTACTGATGCGGAGCTGATGATGCTTGATTGCAAAGACTCGTCGCCGACCATCGGCCGATGACAGCAGCTGACAGGAGTGATGCGTTGGGGAGCCAAGGTATCTGTCGACTCAAAACCTAGCTGCCCGGCTGAGCTTTATTGCTTGGTCAGCGCTGGTGGGTGCAGGAGGTTTCATCGAGCGAGAACTAAGTAAGTGGGTGGTTGTGTAGGTGCGGCAGTAGGTGCTTCGAGTAGAGCTGGAGGCCTGTCCGCATGTTTTCAAGTCCGCAGCAGCGATGCACTTCATGCGATGTTGCTGTCACAACCCGTGAGAGTTCAATGCAGATGCGACTTCGGCAGCTCAGGCTGCGCAGCAACAAAGCGGCTTGTCTCTGACGTTCAGCCAAAGAGAGGCTGTTTGTGTTCAGCCGTGCTCAGCCTTGCTCAGCCGTGGGCCGCGTCGGCACTGTTGGGGGGCATGCCTCTCCAAGGCTTTGAGTCTCGACAGAAGCGGCCTCCAAGCACTGGATCCAGAGGTTCGAGAGACTCCCACGGGTCGAAATCTGCGAGCTTCTGGTCTTTGGAGTGGTAAGATGTCAGCACACACCTCGGGCTTTTCGGGCTTTTCTCTGTGAGGTTCCGCTTCGTCGCTGCGCTCCTCGGTCGCGGGCCTCCCAGAGGTCGGCTCCATTTCCTTCATCTTCAATGGCTACTCCGAAGGCACGGCATGCACGGCACATCACGGCACTGGCATGTGTTCTTCTTCCGGAAACCTGCATTACTCTGGCGCTTCGAGGTCTGGACATTGTTGAGGCTATACTGCGCTTCGATACCTTGCGCGGAAAGGACGAACCGGCGAGGGTCCCCGAAATGAAGCGCGCAGCTCAAAGACTTACGTGACCTGCATCCTGCTGATCCTTGCCCGCTAAGACAAATTGAGGCACTGGATTCGCAGCAAGTGCTGGGACGATTTCAGGAACTGGGTGCAAATGGAAACACAGCGTTGCTGTGCTGGCGTGGCTGTTGAAGAAGCGCCGTGGCCTGTGAAGGTTTACGCATAGAGGTGCAATTCTGTCTTGCCGAGCATGGATCAAGGTGCGATCCTTTGAGGGGCCTCTGGAATTCTATTATCCTGGTCAGCCAGACATGACCTTGGTTTCCGGCAGTGTCAATGTCGTACGCACCTCGACAGAAGTTTACGACCAGGCCTTCCACGTAGACCGGCCCTCGTTAGAGGAGATTAGACAGGAGTTCTGGGAACAGTCCTCGTGGCCCTATGCTCTAGGCCGGCACAACATAGCCTCAGGCATCCAGGGCGATGGAGACAGTGATGACGAGGAGGGAGAAGAAGAGGATCCGGTCTGTCGCCTGGCCTGGACTTAGCCCGATCTTACTACCATCTCTGAGTGGCTTAGCTGCGCTTGTAGCGAAGGTGATCCCGAAATGTCCAGCAGCAGCCGGCCGGTGGCCCCACGGACCGTAACAAGTGGCTCAGAACAGGATACTTGGCAGCAACTGTGATGACCGTCCATCGGAAACCACAGTATCGATGACACAGGCTGACTATCAACATCCAGATACAGTACTGTACGGCTGACTTGTCCTAAGGCAGGATCTCAGTCCGCAGACAGCTTGGGTGGGAATGCCAGCCCGTTGGATCAAAGTGAAGATGAAGCACAAGTGCAGGCAACACCGGGCCATTTACATAAGTGCACGGAGTTAAGCTTCACGTTTCAGCCGACACCTCAACGCGGGTGTCGGATCGCTTCGTCCTGATGCTTCTCGTGTCGCAGTCACCAGTGGCCCGAAACGAAAGGTGTATGACAACCCCTTCATCGACGGCGACGTGAACGAGGAGGCAGTGCAAGCAGAGCTTTTCTGGTTCTCTGCGTTTGATGCACAGTTTCTGTGTGAGCTAGCAGATGGATGCTCTCTTGGTGGACGCTTGGCACGGCATCTTAGTGTGGCCTGAAGGGTTGCATAGCGCGGCGGCACGGCGCTGTTCAGCTTCGCCGTGTGTGACTGAGAGAAGTTGAGAGAAGCGACCACACGGACCGCACGTTGCCACGTTCCGAAATTGGCCATCTCAGGAGGTCGAGTGCAAGGCTGGCTGCAATATGTGCGTTGTGTTTGTTTGTTGTCCCTGTGCCACCAGGCTTTCTCACAGTACCGAAGCCTGAACAACAAGTCGCGCAAGTCTAAACGATACGGGCATCTACGGCGCCAGCCGCCGCTTGAACCCAGCTCCTTGGCACCAGTTCGTCTGCAGGTTGGAGACGTCCAGTGATATGGACTAGGATGCGAGCCCAAGTTTGCGTGCTGAGGCTTGGATGCGATTGAGGAGGGACCGTGATGTGCAGCCTACAACATTCGGCCGTGAGACATGGCAAGAATGCCAAAAAACAGTTTGGACGCCACCCCTTTCACTTCGTTAATGCAGGGCAGCTGGACCTTAAAGATGCAACTCCCATGGGCCGGTATCCAATGAATGCAGCACTAATCATCGCGGTTCATTCTCGATGGACTGGCATGACACATGAGCTAGAGAGCTCGTGGCCGAAATAGTTTTACTGGTTTGAGGGCCGTGATGGCCAAGATTTCTTCCTTAGAGTGTCGCACAAGCGACACTTTGGGATTTCCGTGATGGCTCACTTTCGTGATGAGGGCACACATGCCTGGGCAACTCTCACTGGTGCTCTGCATTCAAGCCACAACTATGCAACCTTTGTCGCTGCCCTGTTGCATAGAGCCTGACTTTCTGGATGTTGTGATTCAATACCTGCCTCCGACTTTTCCTGAAATCATGCAACACTGCACGGCACGGTCTATGTTGTCGTGCTGAGGTGCAAGACAGTGCGCTGACCATTCGGTAGGTCGGTGGAGTCAGAATTATGCAAGCCTTCTGGAAAAGGAACACTTGCAGATGTTGGGCTGGACCTGTTACAGGCAGTCGTATTGACGTCGTATTGTGTTCTTGGCGAGATTTGTCGGATCTGCAGGTTTCGGCGCATCCTGACCTGGTCCTGAGGGCAAGCTTGCCATGGCCAGCACGAGCAGGTCATACCGCTCGCAGATGGCAGCTTGTGCGGAGCTGCCGGGAAGAGTCCTGGTGAAAGCTCGGAACTCTTTGGATCATGGGGTCCCCACCGCCCGGGGCTTTCCTGAGAGGCAGCAAGACTCAGGCCACAAAAGCGGCAGGATTCGATAGGCTTTGTTCGCGTAAGCTCGTTCCTTACATGGCTTGCTCCTTACCACATCTTTCGTGAACGCCTCTGCAGTCTGACGCAGGGACACTTTCGACAAGACTAGACAGAGCGCTACTGGTAGCATCCAGATTTATCACACGCTGTTTAGCCACCAAAGTGCAAATGATAAATCTTCGCGGCATGCAGCAGGTACAGGGAATCACGTTACGCTCGTGTAGTCCGGTAGCATTATAGACAGGCCCGTACTAGTGTACTTCGGGCAGTGGTGCCATGGAGAAGGGTAGGCTGCCAAAGTCTTTGGCAATTCAGCTTCTAATCGTTGGTGTAGTCGCGACACTGGCTCCGGCAGCGTCCTCAGTTGTCGCGACCAGCTGCTCTGCAATCTGTTTTTTTATGCGGAGTCACTAGCTGCCTAGCTTTTCAGACCCACGTGGGGTCTGGGATGTTGCAAGATGTCGGTGTCGAGGCGGGTTGGCGACTGCAGGCCTCTGTCAAAGCAGCAGGCAACCGAAGGCGGCAGCTGCCACCAGAACCAGTTGCCAGCCTTACACCTCACCTATCCGAAGGCCCAGGCCAATCGCTGAGGAGGAGGAGGAGGAAGAGGCCTGAGCCGAGACTTGCCTAGGAGTTGACCTCTTCAGCATTGGTCAGGATACCATTGGCAACGTGCTATGCAGAGCTGCTCGCCGAGTCCCGAGAAACGTTGCGACCGACTTCTCGACATGGTGGAGCGAACTTGCTGCCAAGGTGAGGCTTCCAATCGTTCGGGTGGAACTGGATCCATGAGCTGCGCTGCGATCATGGGCGGGGCTTGCTCTTCGTCTGCACGCGTAGCACTTTGGTGGGGCGCGGGCATGATGGCGTGTGGACCTAAGTGCTTCTGAGGAACTGCTTATGGAATATCTATCCATTCATGTGTCATTATACCGGCCTGTCCATGTACGTTTCCGTGCCCGCCCGCATGTGTGATGACGTGAGGAAGAGTGAGTAGAGCGAGGACCAGCCATGCCCCCGCAAGGGAGGGGATCGAGGCCCTCCCACCCAGCCGCCCAGCCACCCACCTCGGTCGCTTGTTCGCTCACCTCGCTCTCGCTCTCGCGCAGGGTGCTCTCCGCGCCCTCCTCGCCCTCGCCCTGGCCCTCTCGCGCGGTCTCGTTCTCGTTCTCGCTCTCGATCTCGCTCTTTCTTTCTCTCTCTCTTTCTCTCTCTCTCTCTCTCTCTCTCTCTCTCTCTCTCTCTCTCTCTCTCTCTGTTCGTCTCTCTTTCTTTCTTTCGCTTTTTCTTTATTTCTTTGTTTCTTTGTTTCTTTCTTTGCGTGTTTGTCTTGGTGCAGGTATTTGCGTGAAGTGCATGCATGCGGCTGTTGTGTGGTCGATAAGGTGGCTCTCTCTTGCTCATTCCAGGCGCTCCTCGAGTGGAGGTGCAGTTGTAGTTGCGATGGCACGGCAGCGATACCAGTACCAATGCTTGGATGTGATTAAGATGATCAGAGCATGCCAGGTTTCGGGAATTGAGCTGGTCAGCTGGAAAGCTCCTTTTGCTGGAGCTGTGTGCGGCCTGTACTTAGTGCAGCTACCCGAAGGCGGACGAACACGTGCAGTGATGTTATTTCGATGTCTTCCCTTGGGCCAGTACCAGGTGACGATCTGGGCGAGAGATGCAGGCGAGTAAGCACGTGGATGTGGCGGCAATGGCTGCGATGTCAGCGGCGCATCATCCATTCCGAAGAAACATGGTGCATTTCGGCGTGTGGGTGTTGCACGGTGACACTCCAGGTGTTTGCCCACGGCTGGCCGTAGCATATCTCTGCAAGCCAAGCCATGGCAACATAAGCTCATGTCTGGCTGGAGTCTTAAATAATTACTGCAAAGATATAAAGCCAGCGCTGCAACAGCGTGCTGGGAAGGCAGCGAACTCGACTCGACTGACAGCATCGTAGCATCTCAAGCTATGGCTTCTATTCTGTCTGCCGTGCCGACTTTGCAAGTCTTGCTCCTGGCAGTCGTGGCATGAGCAGGATTTCAAAGCACCTGAGTCTCGCATGTGAGGCAGGTGCTACCTATCGGCTTCTGAACCAGGGAGTCTCGAAGCTGGAACTACAGATTCAATCAGACCTGTTGGGAGCAGCTTTTGGCAACAATCCAACATCCGTCCTGGATGCAGGGGCGACATCAAGAATACTTCGGACGGTGCATGCTTGGAAGGACAAACTCGGGGCCGTGAATGCTTCCACCGCTTTGCATCTACTGGCACAGTCAAGTCAGTCGACTGATGCGTTGCCTCGGCTGCACCAGGAAAGTGCGGAGCTAGTCTTGTCGACTGTTGGTGGCAATGCTCAGCCTCGTGATCTTGCCGTCGCAAGCTGGGCAGCGGCAAAACTACGGCTCGAGCGTGCTGGCTGTGCAGACACAGCCTTGCAGGCACTGAACATTGCAGCTTTAGCCTGTGCGGCTCGCATGGATGGACAAGATATGGCGAACATCGCCTGGGCTTTCGCAACCATGCAGCTGCAGGCAGAAGAGCTGTTGACAGTATTGGCAGAGGAGGCCAGCACGAAATTACAGCAGTTTGAGCCGAAGCACATGGTCGTACTGACCTGGGCCCTTGCCAAGGCCAAGGTCCGCTCCGAAGACTTCTGCTGGGCTGCTGCCAGTGAGACACAGAGGTCCAAAGCTAGCAAGTGGATGCCCCAGGATATCTCCAACTTCCTTTGGGCCAATGCCGTTCTACGATGTGAAGCGCCGGTGCCGATGGAGATTCTGGCGGCCAGAGCGGCGGATCTTCACTGGAAGCAGTTTCGGCCCCAGGACAGGCAGGATGTAGGCATGTGCAACGTCCGTAGACAGGCCTCAGGCGGTGCAAGACACAGCACAAAGCTGAAACTGGGCAAGGGTTGTGAGAGAATACCGCCGTGCAGTCGTCGGCATTTCTTAAGCAGGAGCTGTCCATCTCGATGTGGGCCGCATATACTCTGGGAGTGCACGGCAGAGGGCCCACCACTCGCGCTGTGAAGCGCATGCTCCAGCATGCGGCTAGGGAGATCCGCACCAGCGGGGCTCAGGCGGGATGAGTACGTTTTTGCTTTGGATAACAGGCGCCATCAACCCTCTATGTGATGCAAGGACTTCGAACCTCGCCACATCATCAACGCAGCGTGGTCTCTTGCCCGGTGGCAAAGGCACTGCCGCCTTATGGGTTGGCCGCAGGACGCGGCAGTAGGGCCAGCAACACTGGTCCAAGGCAGCCCTAGCCTTCCAGACTGACAGAGATAAGAGCAGCATAGTCATAGGGCTCCAGGATGGGAGCCAAGATAAAACATCGTAGTGCGAGCCCTTTTTTGTTTTTTGTTTGGCTTATGGGCTGCTCTAGCGCACAGTGTCTCCGGGTTCCTCATTGTCGAGCCCCAAGTCAACACTGAAGCAAATCAGGGTCTTGGGGTTGAAATTGCCTTCAGGTCTTGGCTGGGCACCCGTCGGCTTTATGTCTTGCATGCGTTCTCAAATGTTTCCGCTCGGTTTTCAGGAGCTGAAGCCGTATGTCTGCCGACCGGCTCTTCGTGTGCTGCTGGGCGCGGCTGCTCGAGACCTGAAGAAGTTTGCAGCGCGGGAGCTGAGCCGCCTGATGTGGGCCGGCGCGAGTCAATCTTGCGACTTAGCTGCCCTGCATTGCCTTGCTCTGGTCGACGAGTTCTGAGGTTCTGAGCTCGCTTAGAGAGTGCAGATGAGGCTTGAAGCTCCGGGAGCTCGGACCCCCTCTCCTCCAGTATGTCAGGCTCTGCCGGGATGCTCTGTGCTTGGCACTGCACTTGGATTGCTTTGGGTCTCCGTGGGAGGACTTCCCATGCCGCAGAGTTCGATGCCGATGACCTGGTGAGCCTGGTGCCATGCCTACAAAGCTCTGATTTTGTTCAGCATGCACAGCCTTCTAGTACCTTGTCTGACCCAAACACGGCTATGTAGGCAGGGTCGGTGCAGCAAAGTTTCCGAAGTTGAAGATGTCAGGTCAACTCTTTGGCATGGATGCTTGAACGCCTGGTGTGGGAAGCTCCTGGACGCCGCACCAAATCCATGCTGCCACAGCTATGCCCGAGAATGCCTGGTACGCCCATGAGCGATACTGCACGGAGACTTGGCCGTCATGTTGATGTGATGCAAGAGCGCCGAGAAAAGGGCAATGCACTCGAGCAGCGAGATCACAGTTGTTGAGGCAGCGGCCGCACAAAGGCGTGTTGCTCATGTCAAAGCCTCCGAAGGGCACAGCTGAGGCACTTACAGGGAAGGCGCCCGGCAGCCCCAAGTCCTTGACGCTCTTCGCCTGCAAAGATTGCAAGTAGAGTCTGCGCCTGGTCGATGATGCACAGAGTTCAAGCACTGGTGAGCCCTGAGCCCGTTGAGAAAGAGGCCTCGCAGGTATTGACCGACCCTGCGCAGATCTCCTGCTCAAGCTCTGCCACGAGGGAAAGGGGCAAAAAAGAGTGAGCCTGTGGGGAGCTTTTGATGCGACGGAATTGAGACCTGCGGCCATGCAGTGCTTCCTGGCCAAGCTGCGATCCGTACGTCGAACAGTAATTCTCGCGCAGTGCTGGTGACCTTAATCATGAGTTTCAGTTTTGGAGACTGCGGCGAAGACATTTGCTGCGGGAGTTGTGCTGTCGTTTTGAGTTTTTCGATGGTAGATTTTTTGCTAGAGCTGCCACGAAGAGCGAAGGAAGACTTAAGGGATGGAACCTTCCCCAGCCCCGCCAACGCTCCGCACCCACATGGCAGCATCACCCTGCGAACGCGGCAAAGCCACAGAAACGACTAACGAACATAAATGGATACAGTCATGCATGCAAGCGTACGTACATACATACATACATACGTACATACATACACATGCCTACATACATACATGCAGACATGCAGACATGCATACATACATACATACATACATACACATTTATACACACACATACATACACATGACATGCAGACAGACAGACGCATATACACATATATGGGCGCTGATCCAAAGCCCCTTGTGGCATAATTTATACAAAACAACAACTGCATGCTAAAAGTGCCTTTCGCGAAAGTTTGGCGTTGGTTTTGTTAGAG
>CAJNJA010004337.1:0-18070 GCA_905231915.1 Symbiodinium necroappetens | reverse complement strand
CGGAACCCTTCTAATTCTTGTCTTAGGCCCTAAACCCTAAACCCTAACCCTAAACCCTAAGCCCTGAATCCTAACCCTAAACCCTAAACCCTAAACCCTAAACCCTAAGCCCTAACCCTAAACCCTAACCCTAAGCCCCAGATAAACCCTGAACCCTAACCCTAAACCCGAACCCTAAGCCCCAAATAAACCCTAAACCCTAAACCCTGACCCTAAACCCTAAGCCCTGAGCTCTAAACCCTACGCCCTAGGGGAAGTAGCCAAAAGGGCGTGGGGCCTTTGAGGTTTAGGGTTTTGACAGCGTCTAAGGGCTCACTTGGAGGGTCGGGGACCTTAGTAAGTGGGTGATAAGTAGACTTATGAGTGCCCTAAAAAGGGTCCAAATTGGGGTTCTGATACGTAGAAGTCTATATACAATAACTACTTGCTAAGTCCCCCGACCCTCCAAGTGGGGCTTAGGGTCTTCGGGCTTAGGGGGTTAGGGCGTTTAGGGTTTCGGGTTTTCTTCGGGCTTTGGGTTTTAGGACGTTTAGGGTTTCGGGTTGTCGGTCGTTTAGGGCTTTGAGGGCTTCGGGGATTTAGGGCTTTTGGGACTTAGGGTTTAGGGCGGGCTTTAGCAAGAGTTCTGTGGGAAAGCTTGCCCTGGAGCTTCTCAACCTCTCAGCAATGGCTGCTCCTTCTGAAGCCTCAGAAAGCAAGGGGTTTTTATCTCGACCCGAAATTGGGTTTAGGGTCTAGGGTTTACCGTAGAATTCTTGCTGAGAACTGTAATCCCGCCGTTCTACTGTTGATATAAAACCTGCATTACCTTAAGAACCCTAAACTATGGTAATTATGGTATATTAAATTCCTTTTTATGGGTAATGCAGGGTTTATATCACCAACCGTAGGAGTGGACGTCTCCAGTTGCTGGCATCAGAGTCTATACGGATTTCGAAGGGTATTCTCGACCTATTCAAGAGAGGTATATAAGTTCCTTCAAAAAGGTTACTATAAAGTGTTGTTGCAAGTGCTTCATTAGAGGAGGGTGCAATAATTAACATAGGGTTTGAGTGTATATTATAAACGATGCACGGAAACCTAAGGAAGAGTATTGGCACTTATTCAGGCTTCGATATGTGCTCAGGTTGTAGGGCTACCCAGAGCCCCCCAACTACCCTTGATTACTTTGTAAAAGACGAAAGAGAAAGAGTGCTTTATTAACGCGCACTTTGGGTGTTCTGGTGGGGTCTAGATACTAGAGTCACAAGAGATGTTGATATACACATGTATAGGGTTCCCAAACCCCAGACCCTAAACCCCTAAACGCCTAAACCCTAAACCCTATTTTGTAGCTATGCAGAGGAACCCGTGGAACCCCTTTCCTAGCACAATGCAATGGACGGCTGAAGGTAGAACCCTCTCAAAGCCTAAAATGTAGTGTCCTTGCACACAAGTATTAGCTCAAATCCCCCAGGAGTATCTAAAAGTAGACCCCCCCCCCCCTGATGTGGGATCCTATACTAGCTAGGGCATCTTGATTGCGGGCAAGATGTTTTACCCTAAACCCTCAGCCCTGCAAGGGAGGTTCCGGGCCAAGGAAAGTAACTTCAAGCAACGCCCGGCTGGGATGCCGGGCCAGCATCTGCAAAGACAGCCGGTCCTGGGCAGGTGCTTCGCTGATTTTGGAAGCTACAAGCCCCAAACAAGCTTGAAACCCTAAGCCCTACAATGTCCCAAAACCTTTATAACACCACAGAAACACCCTACGTTTTACATCACTTAGCTTAATTAGGCATGTAAAGTCACTCAAGCCCTCAACCTGCTGCTGGGCGTCTTGGGTCTGGGTTGCTTCTTGAGGGCAGGGCTGTACCAAGTAGAACCCCTAATTTGAGACCTTGTAGCTACACTACTTAAGGCTACTTTACAGGAAGCCCCTCAAGGGATCTGCTTTCAAGATCTTCCCGGGAGTCTGTTGGTGTTCGTGGTGCATGGTTTGGGGTTAAAGCCTAGAGGCTTTGGGATTCGAGTTCAGATTTTAGGGTCCGGGGTAAGGGGTTTACCTTAATTTTTGTGGTTTCTTATAGACCCCTTGCCTCCCTTGGTAAGGATTATAGTAGGATTCCACTGTTAAAAACCACGAAAGAAAGGAGGGAGATTAGTAATTTGCCATAAACCCTAAACCCTAGACCCTTTTGTACGGGTCCTTCCTGAGATCGTGACTAAGTCGGGAGTGACATACACCTCTGAGGAGCCCAAAAGGGACCGGTTTAGTGTTTACCCAGAGGCTCCATAGTAGTTCCTTTTTCGGGGAGTACCTTTTAGGATCCTAAATATAAGCCACAAAAAAGGATCTACTATGGAGCCTATGGGTACCTTCAACTATCAGAACCTAAACTTTTGCCCATGAACTCTATAGTAGGTATTAGAACAATATCTACAACTAAGTATGTCATGCTTGTTGAAGGTAGGGTTTAGAGACCCAGGCTTCGAGAAACTACCCATGTGAAACCACATGTCGAGCACATACGGATTAGAGCTTACATGTTAATGTTCCTTGAAGGGTTTAGGGCTTACCTTAACCCACCAGAACCTACCTTTTTTGGTAGGGTCCCTATACATCCCATATTAGGGTTTATAACACGAACCTACAAAAAAGAGTGGGTTTGGGTAGGTTCAGGTAGGGACGTTTAGGGTTCGGGGTCTCCCAGCGTAGTCACCGGCTCCATAGTAGTTCCTTTTTGTTTATATTTAGGATCCTATAAGGTAACCCCAAAAAGGAACTGGTATTAAGAGCCTCTGGGTGGTCACCGTGTCTGGCTGTTCCGGAATGCTCAAAGACGAACCAAGCTGCAGACTTTGGGTAAGATTTGACATGTACCTTGGTGATAAGGGCGCTCTGAACTGCGGGCACCTTTCCCAGATCCCCGGATCCAGAAAGAAATTTGCGGACCTGCAAGTTGAGATCCTGGCTTCTCTAGTCTATAACCTAAACCCTCAGCCCGTAGAAAACTTCCTAGGAAACCCGTCAGAGGATCCGCTTTCGGGACGTCTGGGTTTGGGCTCCTTCTTCTTGCACGGGTCCTGGGGAAACGTGCCATGTGCACACCCAGCCCAATGTGTTGTGTTTAAACCATCAGTGTGTGTACATGTGGGTACTGACATAAATGTTGTATACACATTCATACAAGCAAATACATAGAATATGCAAGCAAGTACACACATATATATGTATATATGTGTGTGTGTATGTATGTATGTATGTATGTATGTATGTATGTATGTATGACAAAGTGTACACACACACATGAATGTATGCATATAGATATGTTAGAATATTGTGACTAGTAGTGTTTGTTGTGATGATGATTCTTTTTATTGTTGGTATTACGATGTACTACATGTTAATCATGTGTGTGTGTATATATATATGTATATATAACATACACACATAGTTATTTGCTGTAGTAGCCCGAAGACATGGGGTGTGGCTGAAAACGGACTTTGGAAGCTGCGGGGAAGGGTGCCTGAGGCGGTGCGAAGACGCCACTGATCACGGGATGCTCCGCCGCGACCTCCGTAGCGACGATCTCAACCTCAGGGTTCAGGGTTCAGGGTTTAGGCTTTAAGGGTTACGGTATAGGGTTTGGAGTTTAGGGTTTAGGCGACGATCTCAACATCGGTAGGGGGCTTAGGATTTCGGTATTAGGCTCTAGCTTTTCGGCCTGCGTTACCCCCTAAGCCCGAAACTATCGCTGCGACTGCAACACCGTCATGCCGGAAAGAAGTCAGGACTCTTGGCAAGGCCGGAGCAAGACTCAGCCCAGACCCCCGCGAGGACCTAGAAAGTAGAATACCGAAGTTAAGACCCTATACTACTCAAGGATGCTTTATTGGAACCCCCTTAAGGGATGCATTTGTTGGATCCTGCGGGGGGTCTGGGAACCCTAAACCCCCCAAGTAAACAGGGACCCTAGTTTAGAGAACTAAACCCCAAACCCCTAAACCCCAAACCCCTAAACCCCTAAACCCTAAACCCTAAACCCCTAAGCCCTAAATCCCTAAACCCCCAAAACCTAAACCCTACCATCTCCTCGGAGAGTAGGTCTTTTGCAGTATCTGTATTGCTGTAGGGTTTATAGGTGTTTAGAGTTTAGGGTTTATGGGGTTTAGGGGTTTAGGTGTTTAGGGTTTATGGGGTTTAGGGGTTTCGGTGTTTAGGGTTTAGGGGTTTGGGATTAAGGGGCTTCTAGGAGTTAGGATTAGGGGGACTTCTTGGAGATGGAATAGACCCTAAAGTCCCGTTTAAGAGTGTCTAGGAGTAGGGTTAAGGAGGGCCCTTTAAAGGGGTCTCCCTAGTACTACCTATAGGAATAGCGTAAGATACTTAGTGGGGAAGGCAAGGGAAGGCCCTTTTTAAGGGGGTCTCCCTAGTACGACCTATAGGACAATAGGAATATCGTCAGAACTCAGTGGGGAAAGCAAGGCCTCGTGGCAAGTTGCTGCCATTGCAGGATGGTGCATTGAAAGGGCCGTTAGACAGGGCCACTATACTATACATGACCAGTGATAGTCTAGGGTTTAGGGGTTTAGGGGTTTAGGTAGGGCCACTAAACAAGACCAGTGATACGGTTGATGGTTTAAATCCTGCATTACCCATAGTAAGGAAATATATACCATAATTCCCATAGTTTAGGGCCCTGAAGGTAATGCAGGATTTTTAGCATCAACAGTATTCTCGTTGTTGCCGACACTGTTAGGATCATGGGCGCTGCACACGATTCAAGATTGAAATTGCTAGACTCCAAGACCTCTGAAGCTGTTGCAGGCCCCTAGCGTGTTGACGTGCCTCAACGCACTCGTTGTGCCCTAAACCCTTCCCCGCGAACCCTAAACCCTGGCCTAATATAGGCCTACATAATTACCAATGCCATTTCGGGGGTTCCTTTTTCTATCTAGAGTATAAAATCTATCAAGGCCCTATTCGAGTTGTTACGGCCCCTACAGTATGCATGATCTCTGAGCTTTAGGTTTGGCCCCAACAACCAGACCACCGGTAGCATCGAGAAAGCAGAACCCCTCATTTGGGAACCTTTGGAACAGCCCCGGAACCCTTCTAAACCCTAAACCCTAAACCACTGCCCAGATTTGGTCAGATTGACTTAAAATTCCAGCAGAAATGCCACTTCCGCATCGGACATCAACCTTCTAAAGGAGATGTTTGGAGACTCCCAAAACGGTCTCGGGAGCGCTCGCGCCGCGGATACTCACATAAGGCGGGGAGCCGTGCAGGTCATCTTGGCATAGTTGCCCTGGCGTGCAGGAAGAAGGTTTGGGCTTTAGGGGTTTCGGGGTTTAGGATCTCAGGGATTAAGCTTTAGGGGTTTAGGATTTAGGGTTTTAGGGTGTAGGGTTTCAAGGTTTAGGGCGGGCTTCAGGGTTTGGGGCTTAGGGTATTCGGGAAAAGCTCGTGGAAACACGGGCAATTTTTTATTGGCCTTTGCTGACAGTGCCATGCATGGAGTGCCGCACATCGTGCAAGAACAGAGAGAAATACACAAAAGGAACGAGTGAGACGGACGGGATGACAGATTGAAACAATTATCTGACTGACTGACTGATTGACGGACGAACAGGGGGACGGATGGACCGGCACAAACAAAGCAACGAGACATAGCAAGAGAAAAACGGGGTGAGGCTGGGAAGGAAACAAGAGAAGCTGAAAAGCAGGAAGACCAAGAGACGACTCTGATAAATTCTAGAATCTAAACCCCAAACCCTCAAAACCTAAACTCTAAACTCTAGACCCTGAACCCTGATCTCAGAACCCTAAACCCTAAACTCTAAACCCTGAACCCTGATTTCAGAAACCTGAATCGAGGGGCCCAGGGACCAACAAATGAATCCAAAGCATCCCTTTCATACTATAACCCTTCGCATCAAGATAGCCCCAAAGCCGTATCTAATAGGCTCTTTGGGCCCCAAAAGCCCCAACAAAAATCCGAGTCCTTGGAGGGTCAAGGTAATATACTAGACTTGCGATACTTGGCAAAGCATCCCTTTCGTACTACAAGGGTTTAGGAGATTGGGGTTTAGGGTCTGGGGTTTATATAATATGCTAAACTTGCGATACTTGGCAAAACATCCTATAACTGGCCTGGTTGATCCTTCGCCGAACGCACCGGCAACACCGCCTTAGTCCGAACGAGGTTCTGGGATTCAGGGCTTAAGAGTCGAAAGATGGGTTTAGGGTTTAGGGGTGTAGATGGGTGCAGGGTCCCTTTTCAAGATCCAACACGGAACACACTCAGAAATCTTGGACATGACTAGAGGCTACCCGTCCTTGCTTTTGATTCTCTGTATAGATTGCGGGGAGCTGCGGCTCAGGAGCAACATTTTTGCATCAAACTCAGTCTACGTGAACTTAGGGGCTGAGTACCCTAGCCCAAAAAAGGTTAACCTTTCAATTATGGTGGGATTATATAAGCCCGAAAAGGTTAAAAGTTACCTACTCAGCTACTAAGTGAAACTATGCCAGTTATAGGATCCTGATTTCTCGCTACAGGCAAGTATATCGATGCAGATATATCATTAAGCCTTCAGATTTGTTGCTCGGATGACGGCCTCGGAGTATCGTTGCAAACATGCTTGGAAAGTGCGTTCCGTCAAATAAACCGGATGGAAGATGTGCCTGCCGAGATAAACATAAATCTATTCGGTATAGGAGTCACGGATTTTCAATTCGTGACAGTTTCACACAGGATAAGGCCACAACATGCAATATACGTACTGACGTTGGATTTATGTCCTCAGCTCCGGAAACAAGATGCTCATGATCATGTGGCGTTTTGGTCAGGTCGACATAGTATGCTTATATTCCATACTTTCTAGAACCCATCTTGTCACCCTCCATGCTAAGTCAAATATTGAAAGCTTGACATTGTAGAGAGCCGCCCGAGCGGAAAAGGCCAACATCCGTTGATGAATGAACCCCATGCCTGCAAAAGCATGGGTTGTAAGAGCTTCACACCTATAGTCTCCAGTGGTTCCCTTTCTTACGGGCTGCGTACCCTAGCCCGACAAAGGTTAACCTTTCAATTATGGTAGGATTATACAAGCCCAAAAAGGTTAAAGGTTACCTACTCAGCTACTAAGCTTTTTTGCAACCCACTTCTTTGCCAGCGACCTTCAAAAGCAAACAGGTAACCGAAAACAGTGAACTACGGTGGATGGTATAAATCCTGCATTACCCATAATAAGGAATATACCATAATTCCCATAGTTTAGAGTCCTTAATGTAATGCAAGATTTATATCATCAACCGTAAAATCAGGTGCAAAAGCCACAATCCTGTTTAACAAAACGGAGCCTTACACATCACTGGTCTAAGCTGTCTTAACCTGAGAAAATGGCACATGCCGTTTTAAATGCCTGACAGTCCGTCTGTTGCATTTTTCATCCGTCCCCGGAAGCGAACCATCCGTGATCAAAAAGAAGAGACGCCGAGTGACTTAGAAAATCGAGTTCGCCCTACGCTCTTGACCCTCCGGATTGCCCGACACGCCGGCCGGCGACCCTGACTCAGCACCTGGCCATCTGTCCAAAACCATTTTCCTGGGTGCACAACCGGAGCTATGCTTGATTGTCGTAGTAACGATCGTGTAGTAGCACTATGCTGCTTTTGCTTCTGCGGTTCATACCTCTGCAGCTGCTCTTGATAGTACTACTGCTACTACGAGGAAGTACTATGATTAGAAATAAAAGAATAGTTGCACCGCAATCGAAGGCACATGCAAACACGCATCGTACATCTTGTCGGCCAAGGGATTCGGCTGGGTTAGAATTTCGCACTGATGTCTGGTCGTGCATCATATCAAGAGTGAGAAGAGCAACTGGGCTACCTCCGTGTCTGCAACATCCCTAGTTGATATCGCCAAGTAGGGCAAGCGTGCAGCACCCAAAAGACTGACGTCTTAAAGGATCCAAAGCAGCAGCACCGCAAGAAAGGTGCATTATTTAGATCCTGCAAGATGTCTGGCATGACCCTGTAACTGCAAGAGCTCCACCTCTCGTTTCGACTATAAGGTTCTAACAGTGATAATGCAAAGGGCTTCGTAACTAAAATGGGATGATTTCAGGGTTCCTGTTTGGGAAGGGTTGAACGACATGGAGGCAGGCCATAATAATTCGAACAAGGTTTTAGGGCCTATTCATGTATGACTAATGTCGAGGAACCCCCAGGAATAGGATTGCTAGTAATTCAGGCCCGTACATGTTTAGGAACCAAGTTGCAGGGTTTAGGGTTTTGTTTGGGATACTTTGTCGTTTAGGGCTTTGCATAGCACTCCGATAAGAGTTTCACGCAGGTTTGGGGATGAGTTTGGGCTATGAGGGGTTCTTAGACCCGAAAAGACGATCTTTATGCTTCTGTCGTGGCCTTCTGTAGCCTGAATTGATGCTTCGTTAAGGCCCAATCCATATGCTGGGGACCTAAAACCATGCTGTCTCTATGGGCTGTAGTTCGAAAACATGTATTGGGCGATATACTATTGGCTTAAAACTCTCTAAACCCTAAACCCTAATCCCCAAACAGCCCTTCTTGCCTTCTTGCCTGGGATCTTGTTAAAGGGTTTCAACCGAGTTACTATAGCCAGGAAACCATATTTATCTATCATAGATCCCTACAATGGTATCGGTTGAGGGTTTAGGGTTTAGGGTTTAGGGTTTAAGGTTATTTTTAATTAAACTCCTTAGCAAGAACCCCCAGTTGCTGCATCTGGGGTCCCCACGTGGCTGGCCAGCTGTCGAAGACCACAGTGTGGGAGACCGGGCCGATCGTCTCCCTGGGTTTAGGGTGTGGGGCTCAGGTATGGTTTGAGGTTTTGGGGTTAGGGGTTAAATGCCACAATAACCCTAAACCCTAAACTAACCGCGGCTTTGTATCATAAGGAACATGTGATGTTCAGGGCTTTGGAGTTTAGAGCTGGGATTTCGGGCTTTTTTGTTGCTATGCAGTTTAATTTAGGGCATCCCAGGCACCCGCTAAAACAAACAGGGGACACACATTTAAGGGGACCTTAAACCCTAAACCCCTAATCCTAAACCCTAAACCCCTAAACCCTAAACCCTAGGGTGTCTGCTCCAACTCTGCCAGGAATTTCACAACTTCCAAGATACGGGCTGACGATATAAATCCTGCATTACTCATAGCAAGGAATATACCATAGGGGTTTAGGGCTTAGGTTTAGGGCTTAGGGGTTTAGGGTCTAGGGTTCCTGCATTACCTTAAGGACCCTAAACTATGAGAACCATGGCATAGTCCTTATTATGGGTATTAATGGTGGATGATATAAATCATGCAGTACCCATAGTAAAGAATTTACCATAGTTCCCACAGTTTAGGGTCCTTAAGGTAACGCGAAGGATCTACATCATCAGCCGTATGTAGGGTCTGAAACCCACAGGTCCCTTAAGGCGACGTGGGCCACTACTTCAAAGGCTCCACGACAATCTCGAGCTACAGCACGTAAAAACTGCCTTCTTCAACGGGCGAGGCCTCCCCCCCCCAAACAGCTCAATTCTACACTGAACTTGGGACCCTGGCTAAAATTGCAATTATATGCTGTTTCTTTGGGATCATGATAAACAACACTGGCAAAAATACATGTTTTTAAGCTGTTTCATAGGGATTATATAGTAACCAAAACTAAGAAACTTCATTTGCAGTAGCCTCTGAGAACTTTGGCTCATGCAGAATGCAGATAAAAATGTAGCCGCCGAAAGCTATCCCACAGGCCGTGTAGGCCAGGCCACCTACAGGATCCAACAAGTAGAGCCCTGCAAACAGGTACTTTCTGTTTCTTACTTCCCCAATAAACCAGCGAAATAAAAAGGGTTAAACTGTCAGATTACTACTAGATTATAAGAACCCAAAAAGTTTAAAGGTTGGGTGTTGGGGAAGTAAGCCTTTTTATATGGCTGAAGGTAGTCTTTGGCTTGCCTTTTGGTTGCGGTGTTAACTTTGCATACATGTAAGGCGTAACAGCTAAAGGCTTTCCTTATTCATCATGCTAAGGCATATATGATAGGCGAACCATTGAGAATTTGGGCTTCATACGGTTTGGGCAAAAGTTGGTTTGGGGAGGCACGGGGTTGGACATGAGACAAAATGATACTTGCGACGCCAAGTACTGCGTGAATCCTGAACCCTAAACCCGGAACCCTAAACCCTTAACCCTAAACCCTAAACCCTAAACCCTGAACCCTAAACCCTGAACCCTAAACTCTAAACCCTAAACCTTGAACCCTAAACCCTACACCCTATACTCTAAACCCTGCACCGAGCCCTACCCCTCCGAAGACCCAAAATGGACTAGAGCACCTCGACGATGTCCAGCTCTCATAGGCTATCGCCAGGTGGTGGTCCAGGGACAGCGTCTGTTCGGAGCTTTTTGCGATATGGGGCTGGGGGTTTCTTTTTGAAAGCTGAGGGGCTAAGGGCTTGGGTTTGGGGCTCTAGGGGTTTAGGGGTCTAGGGTTTAAGGTGTAAAGGCTTAGGGTTTAGGGTTTCTCCTCTCTAGAAGATTTAGGCCCGGAAAGCTTGTAGGCGCGCCAGTGTGAAAACGTGGAACTTAAGGGCTGTAGGGGTTTGGGGTTTGGGGTTTAGGGTTAGGGTTTAAGGCTTAGGGTTTAGGGTTCTAGACCCCCCAAGTACCCTCGAACTGTAGCCCAACGATCCTTTGTTCAGGACCGTATAGCGTTCTTTTTTAAAATGGGCTCCTGGCAGAAACCCCAAACCTCTGCAATCGGTGTTCTTACCCCGATCTTCCAAAATCCCTGAATTGAGACATACCTATAGTCTCCATTGTAGTTCCTTGTTGGGGGTACCTTTTGGGTTCCTTAATATAAAATTGGTTAAACGAAATCGGGAACTACAATGGAGACTGTAGGTATACCTTAAATCAGGTTGCTGGGTCCTACTATATTTCACGTCTGTGCCTTAATCCGGGGATACTGGGCGGTCTGGGTACACTCCCAGAGCCCCGAAAGGATCTAAAAAATAGATCCCTTGTTTGAGACACTAAGCCTTAAACCCTCAACCCTAAACCCCTAAACCCCTAAACCCATAAACGCTCCTACACTACTAAAGGGTACTTTACCGGCACCCCGTTAAGGAATCTACTTTCTAGATTAACACGGTCTAGGGTTTAAGGTTTGGGGTTTAGGGATTTTCCCGGAGTCTAGGCAGGGATTTGGGTATCGGGCGGAACAGGATATCTTATTCTAAACCTTCCTAAGTCCCAGAAGGGATTTAGAAAGTAGTTCCCTTAGGACCCTATACTACTGAAGGGTGCTTTATAAGAGGCCTATGAAGGGATCTACTTTTTTACATCCTCTCGGGGGGCCTGGGCTAGTATAGAATCTTAAAGAAACCTATAAAGAAGTAGGTCTTGGTGGTCAAAGCTTGAGAATGAGCCAGTTGCATGTAGGGTAGTAGCCCTAAGCCCTAAATCCTACCCTGAAGCGCAAACCATGGTAGCAATGTTGTTTAGTATTTATTTGGGCTTATAGACCCTTAGTGATTCAACCTTGGCCTGCAGCTCAGCGTTCTGATCCATGAGATCAGTGACCAAATCATCATGCTGCATTTCCTCAATTCTCGACCTGTGAAAGCATTTCCTCAATTCTCGACCTGTGAAAGCACTCGTTTTCTTCCCACGGAAGCTTTTCCTCAAACCTTTCACCCAAGTACTCCAACAGAGCCGATCGATTTTCGTCGAACGATGTGCGCAGCTGTGATGTTTGCAGCTCGCCGTGCTTCAATGCTGTCTCAAAGTGGAGTGCTCGTGTTGTGAGTGCCATTCCTTGGGAAGTGAGCTGTTGGGCTGCTTGCCGTTCCTCGTGGCATTCTACTTCGCTGTGTAGCAGTCTGCTCTGAAACATTTCGGACTCGGCCTTGCAGGCAGACATCTCGGAGTTCAGTTGGGATTCGGCACTCGGACCCCTCAGCCCCAAACCCGAAACGGCACTAAACTGAAACACCTTTGACCTTTCTCTCCCGACAGGTGGGAGGGGCAAGCGGGGCAAGCACACATGAAGGTGCGACAGCCCTACAGCGCTGGCTATCGATGGGCAGGAGCATTAAAGATCAACGTTCCGTTACCTGCAGTCTTGCACACTGGGCGTTCCACACACACACACACTGATTAGTGTACACATCTCTTCCTGTTTTTGCACTCACACTTACCTCTTAGTTACCCGTTACTTCACATGTTTAGGTAATTTAGTTCCCTACGGCGAGGCTGATGATGGTGGTGATGTCGGGCCCAAAACCGCTGCCAAAACAATTGGCAAGCTTCCCATAGTGGAAGCCGATTCCGCCATTCTCGCCCACATAGGGAATTCCGGAAGCGCCAGAGTCTCAGAGGTTGAAGAGCCGTAAGACCCAAAACACTAAAATCCCCAAACCCTAAACCCAAAACACTACAAAACCCAACCCCAAAACCCTAAACCCAAAACACTAAACACCCCAAACCCTCAACCCAAAACCCACCTAGAATAAAGTAGCTTAGGGCGGCTTAAGGAAGCACTTTGGAACCCGGAGGTCCGGGACCCACGGTTTGGTGCTTGGGGTTTAGGGGTTTAGGGGTTTTGGGGTTGAGGGGTTTAGGGGTTGAGGNNNTAGGGTTTAGGGCTTTGGGGTTTAGCTTTCTTGTGGCTCCCGAATATGGATATGAATTCCACCACAGAATCCTGAAACTGGGGTTTAGGTAAACCCTGCACTGCAAGCTCTACCCGAAACCAGACCTGGGAACCGATGTTACTAAGGGGTACGGGTACTGTATAGGAACACCCTGAATTAATGGCTCTACATTGCCGATCCGCCCAGAGTTTTGGGATACCATAGTCCAGGAAGATCAGGGACCATTCTAATCGAGATACATCTGAATCTGAACATATGGTCCTTATTGCCCCCACAAAGGAAGCACGTGGTCCACCCCCCCCCCCCCCCCCCCCACTCCGCCGCCAATCCCGAATGGTGAGGTGCTACAACGTTAATTACAACCCCCATAAAACAAACCCCAACGCACGAAAAGCCAGCCTGTGGATAGTAGACCAAGTCCGCCTGCGCAGCTTTCTACAGTGTGCTTGACAACTCGAATCTTGTACTCTACTAGAAGCAGAATGCCAACAGGAGAATACTAGCATTGCATTAACTGCGAGCAATCATCGGTAGACTATATAAAGGTACATAACGTGCTATGCTTATAACGATCACGGGGGGGGGGCCTTAGGGTTTAGGGCCAAGTTTAGGGNNGTCTTACGGTTTACCCTAAACCCTAAACCCCAAACCCCTAAACCCTAAACCTCTAAAACCCTAAACCGCAAAACCCTTAACCCCCAAACCCCTAAACCCCCAAAACCCTAAAGCCCTAATTCCTGAACGCTAAACCTCTAAACTCTAAAACCCTAAACCCCAAACCCTAAACCCCGAACCCTATCCGAGACGAAGAGGCTGTTAAAGGACCTGAAGCCAGGGAGCCCCGAAGCGCCTACAGGCACGGATGCTCCGAAATCTCTTCCGAAGGGGTTAGGATAGGGCTTATAGGGATTATACAGGGTTTAGGGTTTAGGGTTTTAGGGCTTTAGGGGCTTAGGGGCTTTAGGGGCTTAGGGGTTTAGGGGTGTAGGTGTTTAGGGTTTAGGGTTTAACGCCGAGAACCATCTGTCCGGGACGCTTCTTATTGATGTCCTTGATCTTCGTGCCGCGTTGTGATATGGTTGATGGTATGAACCCTGCATTACCCATAATAAGGAATATACCATAATTCCCAGAGTTTCGGGTCCTTAAGGTAATGCAGGAACCCTAAACCCTAAACCCCTAACCCCTAAACCATAGTTTAGGGTCCTTAAGGTCATGCAAGATTTATATCATCAACAGTATTGGCAGCGTTTCGAAGACGATCAGCGCTCCAACCCACGCACCGCCTAAAAGATGCTGGAAAGGACAGTAGGGTTTAGGGTTTAGGGCTTAGGGTTTAGGGTTTAGGGGTTTAGGGTTTAGGGCTTGCAGTATCCCTTATCTATTAATTACCCAGACCCCCGGGAGGATCTAAAACGTAGATCCCCGAGTTTGGGACCCAAACTACTAAAGGAACCCCCTTAAGGGATCTACTTTTTGGATCCTTTCGGGGGTCTGGGTAAGGACTATACCTTAAGATGTGGTAGGATTCCTAATGCGATTTAAGGATCTCTTAAACCTAATTAGCACCCTAGACCCTAACACCAAAACCTTAAACCCTACCCCCGCCCTCTCCAGAGACAGACCTACCCTTTTTCAGGGAACTGTAGGGGGTAATCATGGGTTCAGGTCAGCCCTTCCCCCCCACAGTCTGGCACCGAAGCCCTGCACCACGAACCAGAAGCCCTAACCTCAAACCCTCAACCTCACACCCTGAACCCCCAGCCGCAGACACTAAAACCCCCAAACCCCAAACCCAAAAACTGAACCCTAAACCCCAAAACCCCCAAAACCCCCAAAACCCCAAACCCTAAACCGACTAAAGCCCCAAACTTCAAACCCTAAAAGCCCGAAGCTAAACCCTGCAACCCTATAAACCCTAAGCCCTAAACCCCCTACACCCTAAAAAAACCCATACTCCAAACCCTAAAAGCCCGAAGCTACCCAAGGATCCAGCGGAGCTGACGCCCCGATCGAAGTCCATGAGACTGAACCTGGGGTAAGTTCTGCTTCTACCACAGTTTAGGGATTTAGGGGTTTCAGGGGTTTCAGGGGTTTTAGGGTTTTTAGGGACTTTAGGGATTTTAGGGTTTTTAAGGGCTTTTAGGGTATAGGCTCCATAGTGGGTTACCTTACAGGATCCCAAATATGGACCACAAAAATGGGACTACTATGGAGCCTATGGGTAAGTTCTGCTTCTACCTAAAGACCTATAGGGATTTAGGGTTTAGGGTTTAGGGCTTTTGGGGTTTAGGGTTTAGGGATTTAGGGTTTTAGGGCTTTTAGGGGGTTTAGGGATTTAGGGATTTAGGGTTTCGGGATTTAGGGTTTAGGGTTTTAGTGATTTAGGGTAGGAGTTCGGATTTGGGGGGACCCTTGGAATATGGACCCTCTCAATAAGCTCCCTTTTAAGAGAGCCATGAGTAGGGTTAAGAAGGATCCACTAGTTTAGGGATTTAGCCTAGGTACCCATAGGCTCCATAGTGGTTCCTTTGTGGGATTACCTTATAGGATCCCAGATATGGACCACAAAAAGGAACTACTATGGAGCCTATGGGTAAGTTCTGCTTCTACAACGATTTAGGGATTTCGAGATTTAGGGTTTAGGATTTGAGGGTTAAGGGTTTAGGGTTTCGGTGGTTTTAAGGCATAAAAAAACTTATAGGGTTTCATATTCAGAGCCTGGCTAGGTGTTTAATATAGGGGCATCTTTGATACTACAGCTATCAATAAGGAACCCCCAAACTAATCTATGGGTAGTTACCCAGACCCACGGAAGGATGTAAAAAGTAGATCCCCTAATTTGGGACCCGAACTACCAAGGGGTACTTTACAGGAACCCCCTTAAAGGATCTACTTTTCGGATCTTCCCGGGGGTCTGGGTATTTGGTCCCCTACATTAGGGCTCAGGTTTTAGGGTTTAGGAACGGGTTTAGGGGCTAGGGTTTAGGGATTAAGGGGATTAGGGTTCAGGGGTTAGGGGGTTTAGGGTTTTGTTTTGCTTAAAGGCCTCTTGGGGACGGCACGGTACGAGCGCCTCCAACTCTTTCGAGCAGGCAATGGGGCCAGATTGAACCCCAGTTTGGCAACATGAAATAAAAGCCCTTGAGCTTGTGGCATCTCTGACCACAGCAGGATGAACCCACCACAGAGAGGTAGGGTTTCGGGCTTAGGGTTTAGGGTTTAGGAATGTAGTGTTGCAGGTTTAGGCATGCGGGGCATACTGGCTTCTGCATGCAGTACACCTAGATGTAGCCAAGCCAGAGGAAGGGAAAGCAAACGCAAAGCCTAAACCCGAACTGGATTCTTGTTAAGGGATTTTAAGTTAAGTTACCATAATATGGAAACCATGTTAGTTACTATAGGCCCCTATTCCGGTAACTTAAACTAAGTCCTTTAACAAGAACCCAGCGAAACACCCTAACCTCGCGAAACACCCTAACCTCGAACCCGATTAGCTGGACGGCCTAAGCGATGCCAAGCAGCTCCACTCCCATCGATAAGCATGGCGCACTCATTTCAAACCTGGGGCCCACGTAGGGTTTAGGGTTTAGGGTTTAGGGACAACGACCAGCCAGCTAGAAGTAAGGTTCTTGCAACAAAAACTGACTTCAACTAGGATACCTTTCTGGAAGATTTTAAAACAACAAAACAAACCCTACCACTGAAAACAAGAACGGACTAAATAACACCGAATCTGAAAACGACACCAAACTCCTATATCAATAAGCCTTGAATCCTAACTTCGGGGCTCCAGCTCCTACATGCTTGCCTGGCTTGCCTGGGAAACGGCTCGAGACCGGGCTAATCTACTAGGTTTCTATCCGGTTCCGGCCCTTCAACCAAAGAACCTACAAGTTTACTTGGTTCCTGAGTAGCCCCTTTATAATAAGGGTACCCTTTTTCCTAGTATTCGGTTTTAGTAAGGGGGCTCCTACAATAAAAAGGGCAAAAGGGTACTACTCAGGGACCTAGTTTATAAAATAGAAACCCCTCTCAACAAAAAACACAACACTTAGGCCGTATACTACGAGTATGCGAGGTCTCACTAACGTTTAAAAACTTTAGGGGTTCTAGGTGTACCAGTTGTGTATGCTGTTCTGCTTGTCTGGCAACCCTGGGTTTAAGATCTACACCCTTAAACCCTAAGTCCTAAACCCTTAACCCTAGAACTCTAAACCCTAGACCCTCAACCCTAAACCCTAAGTCCTAAACCCTTAACCCTTAAACCCTAACGCCCGCAACCCTCAACCCTAAAACCCTAAAACCCTTAACGCTCTAAACCATCAACCCTAAACCATTGGGCTGAAGGTCTTCGGCTTCTGGGGGGCGCGGGGCTTCGGGATTGCTTTGGGCTATCGTAACGCTGAAAGACCCCAAGCCACCCCTTAGGGGGCTGAGTACCCTAGCCCAAAAATGGTTAACCTTTCAATTCTGGTAGGATTATGCAAGCCCAAAAAGGTATTAAAGGTTACCTACTCAGCTACGAAGAAGACACCAAGCCACCCAAACCCTGCAAGTTTCAGTGCTTGGTGTACGGTTTAGGGTCTAGGGTTCCCAGAGACTCCAAAACCCCTTAGTGAAGGACTATGCCTGAAATCTTAGTTGGTCTTCTTCTGATACTTTTGATGATAGAAATCCTGCATTACCTTAACTGGACCCTAAACTATGGGATTTATGGTATATTCCGTATTATGGGTAATGCAGGATCTACACCATCAACCGTGGTTTGAGGTACCTTCCTTAAACACGAGTTTTGGAGTCTCTGGGTTAACCTTCAACCCTAAACCGTTTGGGGTCTCTGGGTTCCTTGTTTGTGCTTGGGAGTTGAAGCTCACAGCCCTACTTCGCGGGTCGGGGGACCTAGTAGGTAGTTATTTTTCAGACTTATAAAAAGTATCATAACCCCAATTAGGACCCCGTTTAGGGTACGTATAAGTCTGCTTGCTAGCCACTTACTAAGTCCCCCGACCCTCCAAGTACGGAAAGCATCCCCTCTTCCAAACCCCGCTCCCCGGAAAACACACATGGTTAGTTCTCTAAATTCGGGTCCCTTCTGGGGTCCCTTTTTTGAGGGTGCCGTACTATTTTGGGGACCTGAAAAAGGACCCCAATTTAGAGAACTGCTCACATACACCCGTCAGACCGTTCTATCAGCCTAAGATCAAGAACAACATCGATAGCACACCGCTGAGAGCGCTAAACCCCCAAAAAATTCTGGCAGGGCCCCCAACCCAAACCCCTAAACTCACAGCTCCTAAGCTCAAACCCCAAACCCCTAGAACGCCTGAACCCTCAAACACCTCAATCCTTCTGGCCATGTTGCAGAAAGCGCTGGTTGAAGCTCGC